>JACDNR010000624.1:0-40447 GCA_013421045.1 Propylea japonica
TTGATACAAAACTACATATCACATATCAAATAATTTGATAATATTTTTCGAGTCATAGTCCAACAAACATTAGTACGAGTTGAAATTTCTTGCTTATGCTTTTTGTTATGGATCCTATAACAGAAAGCAGAAAGATAATGTGACACATCTGTATTAATGCACAAATACGGTAACATTCAAATTGTATACATGTGTATTAACAATATTTTGGTTTGGTAACATGCTACATTTAAAAAAATATGGCGAATAATAATAAAATACTCCCCACATTTTCTTGAAGTGCAACTGAAATTTGAATTTATTACTCGTTAACTAAACAATTGATTAACAGGACAAAATTCTTGTGTCAAATTAAACACGGCACATCTTTAGTTGAACAATTTATTGCAACACACATTGCAGTATAGAGATCGTTAATATTGATAAAATATCATGCATTAGGAATGGAATTTTACATTCCAAATCCTTGAATCCCACTCTGATACATCTGCGTTATCAAGAAAACTAGTTCGATAGAATCTGAAATGGGAATAATTCCCCAACTGATAGTCCAGTCCTTTTAATCTCTAATCACGAAATTAACTGGAAAAAATTTTGTTTTGTTCCAGTTCTTTTCAAATTGATGAAATCTAGCCTGGCTGGATGTTAAGAATTATAACCTTATAACAATATCTTAATTGGTTATACTTATTCAACTTTAATTCTAATGTATTGTCATGAACCAATATTTAATATATTTTATGATCAATTTGCTGTACATTAAGTAGCAATCTAAATTACCAATTCATGGCAATAATAATCAAACTAAAATAATAATAATCTATTCTTCTTGTCTATCTAGAAAAATTAAACATTGACTAGAAAACTTCCAGAAGCATTTCATAGAAATACTTTTCTGTTGTTCACACCACTCTCGTCACTCAATATAACAAAATGCATATGAATTATATCTGGTATTTTACACAATTATAAGGATACATCTATAGCATGTCAAATGACAACGTTTAATTAATTGTTAATATTTCAGCTAAAACTTCATCGATATCATACTTGCAGAAAGCTGTTTTAAATCTTGACGTGTCTTATATATTTTTCCAGAAAATCAACTTTAATTTATGCAGCACAATACATATTTCACAGCACCACACATCAAAATTGAGTTTAGAATTCTAGAAATAAATTTTAGTAATAAAACGGCTATACTTTGTTAATGACCCAGCTCCTGATTTACAATGCTATAAAGTTTCAGCGGAATTCACAATGTACATTAACATCAACAAATTTCCTTAATTTATATTATCAACATTGAATTTCCATGTCATGCAGTAACATTTTTTGGCTATTTTCAGTTTTTATATATTGTTTTGTTGCAAGAACCATACATATGAGAAGGCTGCCGGCACCATAATCTTTGATCCTTTTTCATCACTTAGATAACTTTCGTTATACCATAATTAAATGATAAATTGCAAAAAACCCATTTTGGTGATGATAAAAAACTTCTACAATAAAAAACAATAAAGATAAAAATCTTAAGGAACAAAACTAGCTTGCTCTATTTTTAATTTGGATTGAAATTTTATTGATATGAGCTAAGTTATGCATAGAGACTAAATTAATAACAATTGATTTCATATCTCATCTCATTCCTTATTTCTCCTCGATAATAGCTACACATGTTAAGTATTTATCGTTATTATTAAAATTGCAAATGATCTTCTTCTCTCAGTGAAATTTTCAAAATAGGATTTTATCACAATTTTTTCACTTTAATCCAAATTGTAGAGTAACAAGAATAACATTAACATATCCATTTTATGCTATTTCGCCTTGTTAGCGATGAGCAGCCATAGTTCTCGAAATGTTTTCTGATTTGTTTTGAGTATTACATAAACTATATATTAAACAGCATAAATTGAAGAATGTGTTCTAACAACACTACTAATGATAAAATAACTGAGCTAAAATACAATATTTACAACTAAAGCATATATTGTACATAAATTTCTACATAATCAATAATTATTTGAATAATTATAAATCATAATTCAAATGACTCAGATTCAACTGCACACCTAGTAATATGAATTAATAATAGAAATATTCAAAATTATTATATACAAACATTTACAAAAATTATATTTCACTCTGCTAAGGAAGATCTTCGTAATTTCAGTACTTTTAAATTATTAAATGCTTTCTTTATCACTATCCGTTTCCGTTGTGTTAAACTATGGCAAAATTCACTGAGTGCAGTTGAACAACTAAGTATTTCAAATAGAACTGAGTATAAACAAACATCGAAAGACATGCAGAGTCGAAATTATAAATACATAATGGGGTTTTCTTATTAATTTCAACCCGTAACTCATGGTAATGGCACATCTACTCTCACGTAATTCACTGGGAAATAACCTGTGCGCCCGTTTATGCTGCCCTCGAACCAATTCTCTCATCTATTTTATTCAGAAGTGTGATAACATCATTTTCCTGGAAACATATAAATATATCAGTGGTAGTTTTGCTCCATTATGTTAAATTTTGAAATAGAACTAGAATGTTTAATCACGAAAAAGAATGAAGGACAAATTTCTCACCTTGAACCCAAGTTCTCCAGGGTTTTCAGGATCGAAGTCATACAGTGCCGTGCAGCAGGGTTGCTTAATCATTGGTGTCCTGGCAGGAGATTTCATCGGGGACGGTAACGGAGAGGCTATAATAAATTGAAAATAAGTCAATAAGATTGGAATACCTAATGTAGCTACACATATAATTGGGGCCAGCTATAAACAGAAAAACTATTACACATAAATTTCTGGAACTACAAATTAAATAAGTTTTCAACATTCCATAGCTTCCAGTACAGCATTTGGACAATATTAAATATTGATTGAACTGGAGCCTCAATGCAGGCAAATAATAATCACAGCAGCTAATAATAAAAGCCTGCGAAATATTAGAACGATATTATGATTTCAATAATTTCCATCCCAGAAAAGAGTGTTATATTCACAAGGAGAAGTTTGAAAAACATCGAGCATTACGAATACAATACAAAAAGATGATATCATTGAAAGTAACCCAAATGCAAGGGATGCTGGGAATGAAAATATTTGAATCCAACAGATCTGCCAATGAAGAGCATAAAATTGCTAACAAATTTCTACAAACTACACCTCGGTATTTCAATACTCGGAGCAAAACTACCAGTTATAAATTGCCGATATCTACTGTCAGTCAGTTACTAGAACATTACGATGTAAAGAAACAAAACTAAAGATATAACTAGCATTAAAATCACTAATTCGTTAATAACTATTATCTCATCAAATTAATTATAGAAGTGTCAAAATAGATGCTTTTTTGACACTTAATTCGCCTCTAGTTTTTGTTTCAAAAGGCTTTTCTGTAAGAGTTACCATTAGCAGAATGTTGTCCAGGAATTAGCTCAAGTTGATGTGGTTATGGTGAGGAGAGTAACTTTGTGAAGTTCCTAACAACACATCTTTGTCAGAACAACAGCTCAGCAATTAAGAAACATTGTCACAAGGCACAATTTCAATAGACAATGCCATAAAGTTTCAATTCACATGTTTTCATAGTTAGAGGCTTTACTGAGAGCACCAACACTTTTATGTTGACGAAAAATTAAACCAAAATAAATGTTGGATAGCTGCCAGATTCCAAGACAGATGAAATACACATACACTGCCACAACAAAAAGTAACTGATTATTTGCAGTTTGAAATTTGAATTGGAAAATGTGAAAGATTTTGAAAATTTTTCATATCTGTCTGAAATAATTTTTTATGAGATTTTGGTTATTTTTTCCTATGAAAACACTTCAGAAATAGATTCAGTATAAGCATATCTTCTCATATCACATCAACATTGATCAAGATAGAATAAGCATAGATATATTCAGGCAAGGGAAGTGGCACACACAAACATTAAATAGATGTGAAATGTCTGAGGTAACACTGGTTAATGCATAATTCTTACGAAGTTGTAGGTATTAATAAACAATTTAGAAATGTTGGAAAGGACAGGGACCAAATAACGGATGGCAAAAAAACTAAATAATTATAAAAAACTGTTTCTAAGAAAAATATATAATCAGTAAATAAGTTAACTTACCCATCACCTTTCGTATTGAAATTGACAAAAAAATAATTAAGTGTTGTGAAAGAACCAGCACAACAAAAATGATAAAAAAATTAATTCCATATTATTGTGTGACTTTTTTTTTATCAAACCACTCCAGAATATGATAGATTCAAACAACGCGAAATGTGAATGTCATAAAGTATTGACAAAATAAAACTATAGTTTCATCACTACTATGTTTATTTGAAAACTACTGATAAGTTAAAGTTATTGAATCACAAGAATGTGTTATTAGTGTTGGTTGGAAAGTCACTGGTTCTTTGTAACAAAAATCAATAACAACAAAAAAAAATACCTTGAGGGTAGCTCCAAGGGTCGAAGGGATCTGGTTGAGTACGAGTAGAATAGATTTAGGTACAGCAGGTTTTTTGAACTGATTGTTTGAAATATTGTACGAATTATGATTCTGAATATTCAAATGAGGATTGCTATGATGGTACCATTAACTCCATCCGAGACGTCTATATTCAAATCTGTCAATGATTTTGGTACAAATTCAACCTTTGGACGCTCTGCCGCTTCCTCTCTCCTACAAAATCAATTTATTAACAACTTCGATAATGCAATAACAAATTGAGAAAATAGGGAGCCTCAAAATGCTTACACTTTCTAACATAAAGTATTACTCACTTTTCTTGTAGTGTTTCGGTGAGATGCCTCAAAAATTCTGTACATTGGCTGTGATAGTCCAAAAGACCTTCCGCAAATGTTGCTAACTGAGATATTTGTTCTACCTAAATTCAACAATAACCAATCATGTACTTCTAACCAGATCAACAAACATAATAAAATTTACTCTACGTTCTTGTAAAGGGTGTTCAAATTAAGTAAACACTCGTTTTTTTCAACCTGTTTTATAAGTTTTCACTTAAATCCTTATAATTTTCGTTTCAATAAAACAATGAACCCAGAATCTTTTACGTTTTATGCAAAACCTAAACATGACATACAATTTCAACACCCTCGAAGAACTGATTTATTTTTTGTCAACTTACATCGTTTTCTAATAAATTGAACATGCCCATTTGAGCAAGGTGCAGTGATTCTGCAAATTTATCTTCAGCAGTCTTAATCTCATCATCTGTAATATGGGAACCTGTCAATGTAGGAAATAATTCGTGCAAATTAAACTCATGCTTCATCTATAAAAATAAAAATAATAAACAATTATTTTTACATTAAACGGAGGAAAATTATAAAACTAGCCAAACACTAGCATACAACTAAACATTTCTACAATAAGGTATAATAGATAATATTGCAACTGAGGTATTTACAATTAATTAACGGTAAGAAAAAAATTTGTAACTATGTTCATCTACTATTCCGCTTTAGCATGCTTCTATTTCTATTCAAGATTACCCTATTGTTTATTTATTTCATGCATCTATTTTTTGTAAGAAAGATTTTTTCAAAAATATCTAAAACATAGTTTTTCAATATCAATTTCCTGTCTAAGATGAAACTACCCAAAGAATTTAGATATTTTTTTGTCTGGCATGGATTGGTCAATATCAAGTATAGAATGTTTTGAATATTCACTAATCTACATAAGAAATCGCTCGAAGTAAGCAGGGTTGAAATAAAATGACTTCATTACAACAACATACCACCACCATGTCCCTGCGTTTTCAAAGGACTTGACTGGCACTTAACTGTTAGATATAAATCATGCTTGTCAATATCGGATTCGTGCTTTATATTGTTTTTAACAGCTCAACTCACCTTTCGCTTGTCTTCTTCGTTTACAGTCAAAGTCCAGTCTTCGGCCAGACAATTTTTTTCGGTGATGCTGCAACATCATAACAAATTCAGTCAGCACTTACATTAGTCGTACAACCGAAATAATTAATAGCTCAATGAATAATTTTGTGATTATGAATTGTAGTAGATCGTTTTTACCATGACTTCCTTGAGATCCTTAGTTTGTAAGTGATGTAAGGGTTCCAAGAAGTTTTGCTTGATATTGTCATCGAGTGAGTATTTTACATCTGCCATCTGCTTCAAGGATTCCCCCATCTCGACTAGAGCCTGCCCAAACATGCTGTCGTCTCCTAATTTTTTACCATAAAGCAGCATACAGTCTCCAAGTACTCCTCCGGCTGGGGATAAGTATTTGATTTAGCTTGACCGCTTAACTTACTGATACCTTTTACCGCTGCCATTTTCGCTCTAGCTGTTGGATTCGGCGGAGGAATTCTTTCGTTTTCATTTGAAGCTCCTCAACCAACTCGTATGTCACGTCAGTCTCTCTGCAATACACACAAAATGTTCAATTCAACAAGTATTCCTTTTCTTCTCACTTCTTACCCTTTCCATATCCATAAAGTCAAGTCCAATTGGTGCCTTCAGCACCTCCCATCTTTTCTGTGACATACTGAAGAGAAAGATTATTTATTTAATTCATTATTCAATGTTCAGGCAAATCAAAACTATCAAAAGTTAGTAAACAAGCATCCCAGTAAACACTCTACGCCATCTTTAAAAATACATAACCTAACTATACTACTAGAAGTACTGCCATCTACCGGTATTGCGGGCAGTTCGATTGACAGCTACCAATTGCCAACATAATAAAATATCATATTCACCGGAGTCACTATAAAGTGAATAATTGATTTTTTCTCTACGATGATGTTTAAATTAGCTAATTTTGCAATCTTCTCTATCCCATTTTCTGCAAACCCCATCAGTCTTTCTTCAGATCCAGCCCTGATACCTTTTTACGCAAGTATCAATTTTTATTCGTCGTTTCATTTAACGGTTAGCACGGAGATGAAATGATGGGCACTAGAGCTTAACTTCATTAGCGATTCTGATTTGAATTTTACGAGGGTATGCAGGGTCGGCAATACCATGTTTATGATTTGGGTCGCTATTACTGCGATTTGAAATTAAATGCCACAATGTCGAGCACGTTATTATTTGCTCCAATCGAATATAGATTATTTTCTATTTGCGAACCGGGGAAAACTCTAATCTCCGATGAGTTGCGAAGGGTGGAAACGGGGTTCATTCTAGGAACTACAAAAGATCTTCGATATACCTGCCACTCGAATATCCAATTCAACATTCAACGAACGACTGTTGGGGATTGAACCTATATCCCCAAAAAGGTTTCTTTATTGAATCGACAATTTCCCCGAAGGCGTAGGCATGTTCAGATAATATTCAGCATTTTCTAACACAACAAGTTTCAACAGAAATGAATATCACTTTCTTCCCAGAAACCTTAAGTTTATGGGCGACAAGTGAGTTAAAATTGCCGCAATAAATTTAATCTATACAGATGTCGAAACACACCATGTCATTGTTCCACTTGAAATAAATAAAATGGTTGTCGACTAAATTCTCCAAATTACCTGTAAGATGCCGGTCAGATAATGTAGAATACCTCTGAGTAGTAATGCGAATTTAATGATTTCTATTGTACCAATAGGCGCCTTTATTTTTGACAACGACCAAGAAAATGCGCTACTACACCCGTATGTTAAGAGTTCCTTGAAGAATGCTTTTCATATTAAAGCCGAGACATTTAGGTCCGGAGCTGAATCAGGCAATTAAGATTAATAGCGAGCATGTAGAAAAGCTTTTTGGCTAATATGAATTTCATGAATAGTTGGGTTTCTCGTAAGTACCGAGACTACTGGGAACATTTGCTATCAACCTTAAGTAACACGCCCCACTTTGGAACGCATAATATGTAAATACATTTCTATTTCCTGGTAATGAGGGATTTCAACATGATATTTGTTCCTTTTCATTAAAATTCAAATAATTAATCTCGAAAACAAAGGTGTTCAATCTCAATCAACACGAGGCATAGATGAGACTAAAAGATGGAAAATGATCAAATGAAGCTTCAAAGGTTAAAGAATTCATCAAACACAACACAACTGGCAAGAGGCCACGTACTGTGGTGTTGAAGGCAATAAAAAACCGATGAACTTGCAAAAATGCATCAGGTGCAACCTGCTAGATCTGAGGCTCTCTATGGCTTGGAAAACACCAATAGAAGGCATCGGTCCAGACATGGGCTCATGAAGCTGTCAAGAGCTGAGCTAACACCTCAATTCAAATAATAAAAAAAATAAATCGACACCTCAGTGTTTGTCAAAACCTATTCGAACATTCCAGATATGGATGCAATACCTGCTCCAAAGAGAGTAAATTAGCTGAAAACATAAATGAAACGACAAAGAGCAGCAGAGGAATCTGTATTCGAGTTCATCGTGTCTATAAAAGTACAAAGGGATTCGGAATCGGCAGAGAGAAGGCTTCAACATGACAGCCATGTCTGAAATAAGGGTCACTGACGTGAAAGGAAGTCGACAGAGATGACCCTCGATTTCATTTTATCCAGCATCATCGTCGCAAAACGGAAAAGGCAGCGAAAAGCCAGGGGGAAAGTTATCTCACACTGCTATGCGTGGGTAGCGATGTAAAAATGCCAGACAAGACACCCATGGCTTTTTGATACGATTCCATATAACCTTTCATCACGTTTAGACCTTATTATCCGATTATATTCTTTCTGCAGCGTCTTGGATAAATCCATGATTCAATTAGTGGATTGAATTTCTTGTTTTTCTGGAAAACTGGATGAATATCAAATATTAAGACCCCAATAAAGGAACAAGTTATAATTCAGCTCATTCCACCCTAATAAGGGTTGTAAAAATCAGCACTTCAGTTCTCCTATATATCTGATAACAAAAATCCTTTTGATTGCTTGTTATTTTGCCCAGCATCTACCCATTAAATATAAAGTTCCGAAATCTATAAAGTTTATAATAAAACGTCTGTTTTTGGGATATTATATCGCACATATAGTCATAGTTTCAGGGCATTCAATTATTTTTTTCCTGAAATCTAAGAAAGAAAATTTGGGGTTCACAATAGAACTAAGTTTTGTTAGCCGTTTATTTCGAATATGAACAATTCCAAATCACACTCACCTGGTTACATTGGTTTATCTGTTTGTCTTCTGTTTCTTCAAACCCGCGAAGGCCATTTGGTTATTTGTGTCTTTTACCTGGAACAAAAATTGTACGGTCACAACAGTGAAGCTGAAGCTCTGGATTGAAACTGCAAATTGTATGTACCAAAACGTGTCAGTTATCTCCTAACAAGCAGGAATGTCTCTTCTTGATAATATTTCTTTCTTTGTCAATCATGTGCAACAGTTTTCGAAAAGGAAGGATATTGCACACAGATTAAACCTTCATCACTTTATATAAAATGAAAGGGATGCGAAGGAAAAAATATTTCACAAAATTGTTTATTACTCCTGAACTGATGGACCATTTGTCTCATTACAAGATATATGTATGATCGGATAGGATATTTAAATTATTTTGTAGTATTTAATCTCTATGCATCGCCTTGGTTCAAATGCAATATCTGAAACTTGTTTTCTTTCGTCCAGTTACAGACATTGACCCCAAGAATACATTTCTAAGTAAAATGGAGAGCAGTGAAACATACTTCTTCATCTGACATATATTTTTTGCAAAGAGAACAACTCGTCATCGCAAAAATAACTTTTGGTACATCAAACGTCTTCCATGAAACAAAAAAATTGAAATCAAATCCTACTCATCAATAGAACATCCGCAGATATCCGTAGCTACAGCCTGAGATACTTTTTCCACTTGAATAATGCATTAATAAAACCATATTGATTGGATTTAATAGAACGGATAATATCAACATTGGCTGCATCTACTAAAGGTATATGAGAAAACATTATTGATCCAATATTTCATTAAATAAATGTCTCTTTTCATTACAGCATGAAGTTTGTTGAAGCCAAGTCAATAAAGTACAAAGAAAGTTTTTCATCATTTCTTAAATTAAAGAAGAAAGTGCCTTTGAGAGTAAAGTGCATTCCCGTGAAGGAATTTAATTTCTAGTAAGGGCAGTTCCTGTCCCCTAAAGAAAGGTTTCAATGAGATCTCCTGTTACAAACCTGGCCTGGATCAAGAAGAAGTCGTGAATGTGAGTCCTTTCCAATTTATGTAAAGGGTCAAATTTAAAAAAAACGCGTTATAAGAGGTAGAAAAATCGCGATTCGCGAAAAAGCAATACGTATTTGTGAGTGCTCAGTGTGCAAACTTTGAAGAATTATAAAAACTGGACGAAGGTAAGGCTTATTGTGAAATATCAGATAAATCAAATATTGCAACAAAGTTATGAAGAACGTTACTGACATGATTTGACTGATTATACAATTTCTACTAATTAAGCAGTAACTTCTTCAAGAAAACCAGATGCTTTTAATGAAAAAGTGTTTCAGAAAATATCAACATTTTCTACAGAAAATCACGTGGAATTACCAGATCATACTCAGTCCTGGAGATGCTTAATTCATTTCAAAGATGCATTAAATGTGAGCCTTTGCTGAGGATCAAGAACAGGGATATGGAGGACCATTGCTGCTTCATAGAGGTGTGTTTGAAAATACAATAATAATTTTACCTAAACTCAAAGATCATTTTCATTACAGAAACTTTCGATTTCTCCCACAGCCAAACTGATCGTTGTTAGATGGAACCAAGCTCCAATAAATGTCTTCATTTTATAACCCAGTTTGTCTTAACCCAGGTCAGAGATCTACCAGAGGATAACTCAGTGCCTGCTGTAGAAAGTGAGAAGAGGACTAAGGACTCACTCTAAAAACGTTTAAATTTTTACCAAACCAAACTGACTAAGCTTCCCAGAACATAAGCTGTGTCCAACAAAGGTTGTTAGCAAATAATTATTGATCCAATATCTCTTTAATTCTTTTTTTCCTCACAGAATGCAAGGTTGTCTCAACACGTCAATGATGTACCAGAAGAATAACTCGAGAAGATCAAAAAGTTAAAGATTACAAGAAAAATGATACTAACATCTCGAAAATCATTAAGGATGTGCCTGCCTGGTGTTAAGACCTTCGATATTGTTCATGTTTCATAATGGAAGGGCTCATCAGGAAAAGTCTCAATTCCTGAAGTACCAAACCAACTATGTTTCCAAGAACCCAAGCAGTGTCTAATAAAGGTTTGTTAGAAATGAATAATGATTCGATTTTTCTCCAAAATAAATGCCTTTATTTATTGCAGAATGCAAGGCTGTCATAACACAAGTCTAAATAATACCAAAAGAGTGACACAACATCTCGAAAATATTGAAGAATGTGCCTGATGTTGAAGGTGTCGCCTTAAGTTCATATTCCACAAAAAAGGCTCAATACACAAAAGGTTCAATATCTTCCACAACCAAAAACTGAGTTTCGAAAACCCCAAGCTGAGAATGCAATAATGTACCAGAGGAGTAACACAAGTTTTCGAAAATAATTAAAAATGTACCTGGTGATGAACACAGAAAATGTTGATTTATTCCTCAGCCAACTAACGGGTTTCTTAGAACCAGAGCTTTGTCTGAATGAAGGTTTGTAAGAAATAATAAATATCCAAATTTCCTCCTCGACTGAATGCCTTTTTTATTACAGAATGCAAGCTGTCGTAACACAAGTCAAAGATCTACCAGAAGAGTAATAAACAATTATGAAAGAATGTGCCTTCTGTTGAAGATCCTGGAAAAAGTTCAAATCTGGCGATAAAAGTTCATGCCTCGTGAGGTAAGGTCATGTCCCATAAAGGAAGGGCTTCAATGGGATCTCCTGTTACACCAGGACCACGGATGGACTGAAGAAAGAGATCAATACATAATATTGTGAAACGAAAGATGTACCAAATGCAGGTCTGTTTTAAATCGTTAAAACTTTCGCTTCGATTAAACTCATGTGCCTTTTTTTATATTACAGAATCACGAGAAATGGATGTAATCGTTAGTTAACCTTTAGTATATTCGAGTAACACCAAGTGATGGATGATGTCCAAGTTACCAAGTTGCAGTAAGGAAAGTGCTCCAGAGGACCTTCTGGTATCTACTCCAGAACCTGCACCGTTAACAACGATGGGCAAGAAGGGTATAATAATGAAGAAAAGTCAATGTGAGTCCTTTCCAATTTATTTGAAGGGTCAAATGTAAAAAAAGCGCGATACGGTAGCAAATACAACGAACATAGAGAGTGTTAAGTATTCAATTCTGGACCACCTTCAGTCATCGGTCGTCCTTTTGTTTTTTTGCGTTATTGAGCGTAAAATAATCGCGGTTGCGTAAGAAACATTACGACTCTGTGAGTGCTGAGTGTGAACTTTGAAGAATTGGACTATAATGAAGGTAATTATTGTGAATATTCTCTGAATTATGTATAACATTTCATATGAATCAAATATATCCAACTAAGTTGTGAAGGAACGTTACTGACATTATTGAGCTGATTATATTTCCTACTAATGGAGCAGTAACTTCTTCAGAAAAATCAGATGCTTTTAATGAAAGAGTGTTTCAGGAAATTTAATAATTTTCTATAGAAAGTCCTGGAGAGTCACAACCTGGAGATGCCTAATTCAATGATGCATTACCTGGAGCCTGAATATCAATAACCAGGGTAATGGAGAACTATAACTGCTTTCATAGAGGTGTGTTGGAAAGCACAATACATAATTACTTTGCATTGACTCAGAGATTTCTTCCACAACCACTCTAACTGAATTTCAAAGAACCCACGCTGTGTCTATAAAGGTTTGTTAGAAATCATTATTGATCCAATATTTCTTCAAATTAATGCCTTGTTTCATTGCAGAAAGCAAGATTGCTTTAACGGAGGTCATTGATGTAAAAGATAAGTAACTCAACTTTCCCAAAAAACTGAAGGAACTGCTTGCTGATCAAGACCTTGGATAAAGTTCATGTCCCATAAAGGAAGGGTTCCAATAGGATCTCCTGCTACACCAGGACAATCACTAGACATCGAAGGGCAACAAGGGCATAATAAAGTAGAAGTCGTCAATGTGAGGTTGGGTTGGGGCTGCAGCCTCCTCAAAGATTAATTTTCTTCGTTATTCCTTTCTTCTTTTTTTTTCGCAACTTTCGTATTTGTTGTATCATCAAGAAATGTTCAATTCAGTCTCCCCCCATAACAAAATCCTGGCTGCGCCACTCGAAATCATTATGGATCCAATATTTCACTAATTAGTTGCTTTTTTTCCTTACAGAAGGCCGTGATCGTCCAGTGGTTAGTACCCTACGTTGCGCCCCTCATCAAGTTTGCCTGAGCTGAAGTCAGTGACGTGCCAGGGGAGCAGTTCCAGAGCTAGAAAATCTAGCCCAGAGCTAGAAATCTAGCTGAAAATAGTCGCCTGGTGTTGAAGGTCTTGGATCAAGGTCGTACTCCCTCGAAGAGTGGTTCCTAACATTTTTAATTCAAAATAATTTAAACCACATTATGTAAACCCAGGTTAGGAACCACTGCTCTACAGGGTTATGGGCCTCCAAGGGATCTCCTGATGCACCAGGACCACCTTTAGCCATCGGTGGAAGAGAAGGGCATCATCAGGAAGTCGTCAATGTGAGTTTGACCTATTTTTGTTTCTACTTTGGTTGAGGTTTGAATTATAAGGAATTCACCATGCTTGCTCTTAGACAATTACCACCATAAAAAGTTGCCACTGGAGTTTTATTCAGCCAGTAATTTTTCGAATGTTCAATTATCAAACTGTCTAAGGAATATTCTCAAAAACATTGGTTTCTCCTATGGGTGACTTCTCAGGTCAACAATCTCAAAAATTGTTCACTTTTAGACATTTCCCGAACATTATCAATTATGAACATTAGTTTATTTATGTGAACTGTTTGAATTTGTGCAGAAAAAAATGATTTCACCAAGGAAATAGAAAAGTTGATCAGAGGTTTGATTGAGAGAGCAGTGACACTTTTTTGAGATTGTTGAATTGACGGAATAGATCGGAAAAACCAATGCAGAGCTGGTGAATTCTTTCTTTCAGGATTTTCTTCAAATTGTGGAGTACCTGAGGAACGCTGCTGAATACCCTGTTGGAGATTGTGTAGCACAATATTGATGATGAAAATAGTTCTACGTGTTAAAATATCATAAAAAGCGGCATTACGGACGCATCAAAAAGATATTCTGAAAAAAATATTTAATTTCTCTTTCAAATATGGGAAGAAAACAAGCATGCATAGTATTGTTTAAGTTATTTCAATAAGGGATTTCGAATTGATCATGCATTCATCGAAATCATTTGGCTATCAGTATAAATTTCACACGATCTCGCCTTGAAAAAGGCTATATTAGGAAAGGAGAACCGATGCAAGCAGAAGATTTATCCACTGAATACTTCTCCAAATCAAGGTTCCAACTTTAAAAATAATAATTACTCCGTATGTGAGCAATCAGTGTAAATATTTTTGCAAACAATTCATTGCGTGTTTACTCGATGTCATTATCGCGGGTATTAAATTTTATAGCATTATATTGAGACTTCCTTGAGGTTTCAGTACAATTTTTCCGTAACGATATTCAATTTTATTCGACTAAAACCAACACCCAATTCAATTAATTTTCATACTATCATTTAGAACGTCTTGGAGCAATTTCTAAATCTCCTCTTGATATTATTACCAAGATTCATTACATACTCAAGTTACAACCTAATGATTGAATTGAATACAATCGAAATCGAGTTTACGGACGGACGGACAGAATGCACGATCTTACGTCAGACCATAAAAATCAATAGTTCGCATACTCCTGATTTTTTTTGAAAAACATGTATATTTATAAAGATGATAACCAACTCATGACAAAACTCTTTTATTTTTCTAATCCACTCGAGGGTTAATGTAAAATCTAACTGAATTGAGCAGGTCACCTGTTCTTGGTTATATAAATTCCATAACTGCAAAGAGATTTATTGAGTTAGTTAACCTTCGAAGTGATGTTAGCTGATGGGCTATAAAAACAATTTTGTAATTGATTCGCTGAACTGAACGCTTCCTTGATTCAGCGCTCTTTCCACATTTGAACGAGAATAATGAAAAATTTTCTATTTCTTGATTTGTGTTACATAAAGCTTACAACGTTTTGTATTCACAATTGCTTCATCTGTTTGAACATTGTTGAATTTTCTTGATGAATTCATGGTTCACCTGTTGGACTAGAAATTCCTACCTCGGTTACTCAATTAAATGTAGTTTTGAATTTAAAATGAAAAGATACGAAAATTATATCTATTTAGTTGTAGTAATAATTAATTGAAGCTGGCTTGTAGTTCTCACATGTTAATGAAATAATTAATTCATTCATAAAAATCAGCACAGGACGATTCAACATTTGGAAGGAGCACATCATAGGGCGATTATGAAATGTTATCATGACCTAATTCTTACGACCTTGGCATAGATATATGAAATCAATGGACAGATTCTAAATGTTAAACGATTTTAACCCCTTAATAAATAATAAATTTTAATACCTGCAAATATTAGTTGCATTAGACAACCTTCTTGAGTACTATGATCTTTAGAAGGAACGAGAAACCAAAAAAACTAAATTACTAGCAAAAAAGTATATTTTTTTCAAGTGGATTAAATATTGACTATTAAAATGCGATTGCTGCAAGAATGAGGCATAGAAATATTTAAAATTGGCGCAAGTAACGAATTTCATGAGTTATCAAGGTAAATTTTATCGATAGTATCTTATGAATGAACCATAAACGGAATGAATGCGTTATAAACGAAAATGAAAAAGCGATTTCTGTTTAAATCGCGATCATGCATAAATGTTTACATACCGGTTGATCGGGTAGATATGAGGGCCCGGTAAAAGACACCAAATATACAAAACTGTCACGAGGGTTTGCTGGAATTCAGTAAAATACATCCGCAAGAGCTGAATCGAGGTATCGACTTGGGCATTGAATATATTTGGCGCACGTTTACTGCGCACACATCGATACTTATATATGCCGTAGGGGTCGGCGTCGAAAGACATTGCCAAAAAGCGACAAAACTTCGGTATTAAGGTCTGGCGTCACTTGGAGAAAAAACCCAAGAAAATTCTATCACTTGTCACGTATTCTAATTCATTTTTCCCCATGCTATAGAAAAAATATCACGAGAGCCAACATCGTACAGATTTTGCGCACTCGGGAAAATAATAGTTCAAATTTGAATATCCGAAGAACTTGAGATTTTCAAGGGAGCTGCCAAACACCATACAGGGTGTTTCCTAAACATGCGGCAAAAATTCAGGGGGTAGTTCCTTGGACTATTTTAAGCATGTTTTGTCCTTTGATGATTTTTGAAAAACCTCTTTGTTTCGAAGATACAGGGCGAACAACATTTTTCATATTTTTAAAATTAATAATAGTTTGAATAAAAATGCGTACCGCACTGTGTTTACTAAGTAGGTACAATTTATTTTTAAATTTGTTCAACAACATTCCAATTACTAAAAACGGCCAGTTTTTTACTTAAAATTGATAAGTTCAGATGGTAAAGGAATACAGATTAAACACGGTTTTCATTTCAATTGTTTTTTTGGCTAGAGGTGGTCATTTCAACAGTTTTTGTAGGTTAGTTAAATTTTCATGTAATTTTTTATAATAAAATGTTATTATCTAAAATTTTGTTTCCCCCCTGTATCTTCGAAACAAAGAGGTTTTTTAAAAATTATCAAAGGACAAAATATTCTTCGAATAGTCCAAGAAACAATCCCCTGAATTTTTGCCGCATGTTTAGGAAACACCCTGTATATTGAAACCTTCAAACGAAACATATATTTTCAATTCATTTCAACTAATCTGATCAAAATTTATCACAACACTAAATAGTTTTTTGAGCGCTCGTTTTATTTAAAAGAGTGCTATGTCGTTTTGCCCAAATGTCTGTAATTTTCGATTACCGTCCGACCGTAAGCACGATAACTATCGAAGAGATTGTCCTCGAGATTTGAGATTGTCAGGGTGCGTTCGGTTCCCAAATGCTGCGGTTCAGTTAGTTAACCAGCCAAATCATACAGGGCGTTCAATAAATATGGCCATTCAAAATTTTGTTCCTCAATATCTCAGACAAAACGAAACCAATCGAAATTAATATTGCGGCCATATGCAAGATGCTCATAATAAGCAACCTTTTTGACCTGAACGCAGTATTACCTCCTAATGTTATATCATCAGGTGTTTACAGAAAAGTTGAGTTTTCATGCTCGAATCGAAATAAACATGAACCTATGTATATTCTATTTATCGTGATGTTATTTCAAACCCACATTGTACTTGAACTTGTTGGAATAATAGAACATAGAATTCCGATAAGCCTAGTTCGTTGTTGAAGGGTAATCCTCATAGAATAGCGAATTTGTATATTCTGTTGAAAATGTTGAATAGGGTGAAATCGATTTGGTGGTCAAGGATACGGATTATGAAGCGATATACGGAATAACACGTGCATGTTTAGGTCGCGATAAGCAGAAATCCTGTATTTAGGCTAGAACTTGAATGATGAAGTACATGAAAATAATAATGTGGTCGTCCTCTGCGATCACGACATGTATTTTCAAACCAAACACTCTGATATAGACCAGCAACGGTTTTTTCCGAACAAAAATTAGGGCAATTGGATTTTTATATAGTTTTGGATAAATTGAATTTTATGACGAATTATTGATTCGGTGTAATACATTTATATATCAATATATTGCCCCTTTTTGATGCACAACTCTAAAAGCATTCCAATTCAGTTGCAATGAAAACCTTTTCAGTTTTTATCTCCCACATATAAATTTGTAATTCAATACAATAGGTATGAAACAGTAAATGGACCGATATCACAAACACTTTATCTTCGGAATATAGCACAGCCTATTGCGTGGGTTCCATGAATGTCCATAAAGATCGATTATTGGATTAACATTACACAGTAATATTCATTTCCCACCCATATGTTACTTAAAGCAAACCCCGAATGTCACAAATAGATTTTACATCATTTTATATCTGATTTTTCATTGTCAAAATTTTACTGACAATTTCAATAAGCCCAAAAAAAATTCTGTACTCAAGTCTTTTTGCTTGTTTCAAATTTTTATACTACCTTGGAGCAAACATGCGAGGTCAGATAAAAAAAAGTTTGCGAATTTTTGGTTCACATTAAATGTCACTTATATTACACTCAATCAAAATTTGTTCTGCTCTGATATTAGAAGATTTTTCGTACCAGATAGAATTTTTGTCAACATGACAAATTTGTAGAATTTAGTACTCATAACACAATAAGAATCGATATAATTTGGTAAAAATTAATTAATGAATACTATATTACCTGGGTGATCATGAAACAGCAGAATTTCCATATATGTAATTATTTTTCAATGTCAAATTTGATGAAATATAAAGTTGGGATTTTAGAGTGCTTAGATAGGGATCATTTGGCAATTCCGCGCTAGTTTAAGTATTATTGGGAAATAAAAATTGATTGTATGAAATAAAACACATCAAAATTTGATGCATATTTAACGCGAGATAAAATATTTTTATGGATAAAGCGTGAGATAAAACTGTGATTACTTTATTATGAGAACGCGATCGGTGATATCCCATAAATTCACTAACATGAACAGTTAACAAACAGATTTGAATTTAGCAAAACAAACGTTTATTACATAAGATGAAAATAAATAAAGAAAACAAGACCATAAGCCTGTTCTGATTTTTTTACCTGTATATGAACATGAATGATTTCGTTCATGATTCCCATGAACACATATTAAACCAAAATATCCCTGGGGCTCGATAAATTAACAAATTAATATAATTTCCGTGAAAACACTTACCCGAAAGGATTGTTTCCTCGAAGTATGAAACGCCAATCCGCGAAATTGATACAGAACTTCACTCAACAAATTCAAACACCAACAATCTAACGTTTTGTAATTTAATTTTAATTTGGAAATTTCAGATAATAATTGGATATGAATAATTGACGAATGTCAGAAACGCCAACTGTCTACATAAATATAACCTCATTGTTTCTGCCGAAATGTCAAATAAAAGCAGTTAAGTTTGTAATACACCAAGATAATTATCCTAACCAAAAAATGTTGGATAGAAAAAAATATATATGATAATTTTCAAAAAAACAATTAGATTTTATTCGCTTTCTTGAAAAATCGCTCGTACAGATTTTCTTGATGTTACAATTGTTACAACACTAATGATATATTTTTTGTGTTGGTACCTTTTTTTATTCTTCGGAAATTCCCCTGTCTGAAAAATTTTCTTTGCCTTTGTTTCGACTGAATATTCTAGAAGAGTTCTGAATTATCTCATAAGGAGCCTTTTTGACCTTGTCTCTTACATCTTTCTATATTTATGTTTACTTCAATCAATCGATTCTTGATATTTCAAATATTCGAGATCGTTTCTGGCCTTAGACTATTACAACCTAGTCTAAGTTTCTGGCTGACGAATCCTTGTTTCAAGTTGAAACCATTTGATTAATAATTTTTTGAAGTTGCGGAATTGAGTTGAAATGTTCTCTTTAAACAACGGTTAGATTTTGAATATTCCTGCAAAATGTCATGAGGTTGAGGATTTCAGTTTTTTCGGGTTTCTGTTACGGTGTGACAACTTTACTTCTTGTTGTTACATTTTCTGCAAGGCTGTGCACTTTTCTGTAAGTGTGAAACTACCTTAATTCAAAATTCAAGTCCGTTTACGTTTGTGTGGCTGTCAAACGCCTTATAACCAAATAACACATAATCCTTTCGTTAATTCGAAAATCGAAATGTTTATTTAAGTATTAGTTGTAAGTTCACCTCGGTTTTCGAAGAAATTTTGGTTGGTGTTCTCAGATAGGAATAATAATATTACACCAAAATGAGTAGGTTTGTTTAATTCATCTTCATCTGATTCTACTGAGTCTTTTCCATTTCAGTTGTATCAACCGGCCTTTCCTTCGTTATATCAACAATAAGTGCCGTTTTAATATTTTCCGGCATGCAAATGTACAGACCCTGGCTCAATTCATCTCAACTCCATACAGTATTTGGGGGATATTTGGGTTCTCTATTTTTCACATTTGTATTGACTGCCATAGGAAACCTAGAAAGTTGTGTTTTTGGAAAGACTTACCAGTCCAAAATATTTCCAGAAGGTGAAAATCTATTTTATATACCATAAATTCTTATTTACAATATCCCCGTATTCAATTCCAGCTGTAATTTCAATACTGTTAGCAGTTTTTGCATCTGGCATGATACACAGAGTGTGTGCTACAACCTGGTGAGTAAAAATTGATATTGATTCAAAAAGATTCTTTCAAATTTATTTTCTATCGGAAATTCTTCACTTAGTTACAAACAATTCATTCACTCATTTGAATATAAATTTCTATATTAATTCCATATTTCCATATTTTCCTCATCAATTTTGTTGTATTTGCCCCTATAATTTAAAATCATAGCTTATTTAAAAATATGTAATTGAATTATGATCCGTCATCTTAATAATTCTGCAATCTTCTCATAAGCGAGTACATTATTTTTGTGAGTTGTCCCCCTTTTTATCATCTTTTTCAACCCCCCAATTATTTAATTGATTTATTACAATTCTCAAATGTTTTTCAGCTTGCTTATCTCAGGATGCGCCTTGTATTACATTAATAAGTATTCTCAAAAAGTGTATGCTGTACAAAATGCACCAGTTGTTACTCAGACTAGTCGTAAAAAGAAAACTAATTACTTAAAGTTTTTAAGGATTTTCTCGAATATTTTTATACATATATTTGTTTGATAAACATTATGTATTTATAAATAACTTATGAAGCTATTACACATTTCTTTCATTTCAATATTTGGGGAAATGCAGGAAGTATGTTTGCTAAAAATATGTACATTGACACATTTAGAGCATAAATTCCCCATCCTCTCCCTAGAGCTTAATTTGCGTTAGATGAAATAAATAAACTGGTGGTAGAACATTTATATATTTTGTCATTAGAAAATTGAAATACATATAAATATAATATTAGTTGAAATGCAAATAAATTAATTATATTAATGACGTCAACAATATAATAAAAATCAATAAAATCACTAAAAGTACAAACAATATTTTATAATAAATAACAATAAATTCATTTAAACAATGTGTTACATCGAAATTAGGCATTTGTGTACAAGTTTCTTGGCAAAAATCAGCATTCAGAGCAAGACGGTCCTCTATCATAAATTCATTCTGAAAAATAAGCGTCGTTCACAATCTAATACAAATTATTTCTTATTTTAAATTCACTTGAGTACTCACTTCACTGTGGAAATTCTAGGAATACTTGTGTGGAAGCTCTCTGTTAAAGAACTGGAGTCTTGAGATCCAAATAGAAGCTCTGCTGGGTTAGCTTGCCTTCTCCTTACTTTAGGTTTCATATGAGATTCTGGAGGGTAAAGCATCCTGAAAATATTGTCAGTATTCAATCACAAAACAGACAAAAACAGAATAATCAATAGTGAAAATAATTTAAATTTTCATCGTAGTCATACCTTAATCGGGAATACTTACTGTGAGTCTATCGGGGAAGACGATCTCGTTGAGTTGGTAGAACTGGTTGTATCATTCGTGTTACTTGATACACTGGTAATTAGTTCCTTACCGAATATTGGAATTTCGTTGTGTAATACGTGATCCAACAGTTGACCTTTCACATTGTTCTCTTGTTTCAACTGTAAAAGAAAATTATATTGTTGAAAAAACCCAAAAGACTATTGAACATTTGCCTAGTTGACAATTCAACTAAAATACTAACTTCTTGTAATGTGGCTTCACTCTCTTCAATTTCGCGTCTCTCTGTGCTACAGCATGGCTTTGACTTAACGTCATAAGGTATATTTTTGTATGAGGTATTTAGCTTCATCAATATCACATATCGTCTCGACAACATGCTGCAGGTCTTGATTATCACTGTTGTCTTGGGTCTCTTCGATTTCCATACATTGTGTTGCGTCTCAGCTATCGTTTCCTGCACGTAATTTATATTTTCTTTTATATCTTCAATATAACTGTCTAGCTGAGAAAGATCTTGGTTTTATGTATGGCCTGCTTCCTCCGGGCTTCTAATACATCTAACTCCTTTCCTGTGAAATAAAATAAATGTACAATGTGTTTGTTGACAAAAAATAGTCTAACGGTTAATTTTATTTGTATTTGTGTTATTTTTCTTAGTTATATCATTCTAAATTATCTTTCACTCTCTCACATATACTCACACACATATACATATATTTTTCACTCACCAAGAGCTTCTCGTTTTTCCAGGAAGTGCTCCATTCTAACTTCTTGTTCAACCAAACCCCTCCTGTTCAAAGCAATGTTGTTAATGGCCTTTTCTATTCGTAACCACCGTTGTTTGGCTGATTTTTTCCGAGAAACTTTTGTTAAGGAGCCCCGCAGCCTTCATGCTCAACATGCCTCTTTGGCTCTTCCTCAAGACGGACACTTCCTCTTGTTTTCTCTTCAGAACTTGGTCTTTTATTTTCCTTTCTGCTTCCATTGATTTGATCATACTGGCATTTTTTCGTGATTCTTTTTTGAGCTGAGCTATTTCCCTGAGTCTTTTCATTTCAGCTTCCTTATGTTTATGAGTTTCTTCCTTCATTTTGTTGATCAACCTTACTTTGGCTCTCTTGAGCTCCAATAGTTCGTTCTTGTAAGATTTCAATTGGTTCTCATGATGACTTTGACTACGGACTAAACGAACGTGTTCTTTTTGAGCTGCTTGTAACTTTTTCAAATCCTTCTGCATGTCTGTTAACTTTCTGGTATAATCATCTTTAATTTTCTTTATTCTGTCGTTGAATCAGTTTGTGACCAAGTGAATGCAGAATTTTGTCTCTTTCTTCTTGGGTATCTTTGATACGTAGCTGCAGTTGTTGTAACTTGTCTTCGTAGTGTTGTCGCATTATTTGCATTCTTCTCTGTGATAACTCCAACTCATCAATCAGTTTTTGCTTCATATCAATGTCTTGGTGATGTTCAACAATTCGTCTTTCATTGTTTCTGAATCTATATCTTTTCCTTCACTGTCTGTATCGAATTCATTTTCATCGTTTTCTTCTTCACTTTCCATATTTTCTCTTTCCGAGAAACGTCTTGTTCTTTTTAATATGTCCTTTTCTCTTGTATTCTTTCTTAGCTTCTTCTATCAAACATGAATTTCCCTCAATTGATGAGTCCAGCAATGAAGTTTGATGTTGAGAACTTTGTGCTCTGGCTAATTGTTTCCGTAATTGTTCACAAATGTTATTGGATTCCATTAATTTTGTTCTTAGTTCCTCAATTTCTTTCAAATAAGACTGAACCATACAAGCAACGTCGTTATCGTTTCCGCTTCCTATCCAAGCACCAGTGGCTTTTTCAGCTAATAAATTCGTGTTTTTCAGGGTAAGTGAATCGATAGTATCCTGCATAGCCTTAACTCTCGTCTTCAAGTTATTCACTTCAATTTGAAGCATGTTATTTTCATAAAACATATCGTTTACCATTTCAGTACCGTCTTGCCCCACAATTCTTTTGCCTTGTTTGTATTCAACTAATTCCAGTTGTAATTGTGCTATTTGTTGTTTAAGCAGTGTTATTGTTTTAGAACTCTTATCTTGGTTAATAACAATTTTATTCTTGATGTTGCGTGCCCTATTAGCGTACTTCAATGTATTCAAAGTTTCCATGAAGTCTCTATCACTTGGACTAACACAAGCAATCATCACAGTACGACTATTGCCTCCTAAACTATCTTGTAATAATCTCGTTAATTTGGAATCTCTATAAGGAACGTGTAAAGCTTTTTACTCTTATCACCTAATGCAGATATAACGTTTCCTAAAGCTAAAAGTCCACAGTTAATATTAATCCCTTCTTTTGCTCTTTCACCTGTGGCACCAGTTCTCTTAAGTCTTTCAGAGCCTGCTAGATCAACGAAATGGAATTTTGCAGTAAACGTTTCAAACTCATTATATTACTATCGGAAGAGGGCACTAATCTCTGCTGTCTTATGTGCAGAGTAAAAATGGCATGAGATCTCGAAGACTGCGTGTTCATTTGTGTACTTGCTGTTGTTCTGGATAACGCACCAAGTCTGAGAACTGTAGTGCTTCATCCGCTTGATACCACGTTCTTGAAAGTCACTCCTTTCACCATGATGCCCCCACAAGGGTCCTCGTGGATTTTGTAAACTTTCTCCTGAAAATATTAGATTTTTGTAAGTGTGAATTATCATGAGTGAGCTTGAAGTAGAAAAAATATTAGATTTGTTGTCACACACAGGTGAGAAATGAGACATAGATGAATACGCATGCGCATTTTTCGGCCAATTGGGTGTTTTCGAGGCATGCGCATTGGGAATCGAACATTCATCTAATTTACAAAGTGTTAGTCATGAGCATTATCAATTATTAGTTGATTTAATTGTTGAAATGTTTTAGAACAACTGTAGACTTGCTCAATCTTCGCAATTAAATATACTCACTTTGTTGTAGCCTGGGTTGAAAAGGTCTATAACTTCTTCATTGTACAGTTCCATGAATTGGGCGGATACTTTGAATTCAGGCGCAACTACACCATTCTCTCGTGCTTGCTGGATCCGATTTTGTATGCTATCGAATAAATGGTGTATAGCTCTTGGTATATGCCGATTTGAGTTTTTCCAACATCCACATCAAATCCTGAACCCATTGTGTACGTTTTGCCAGAACCCGTTTGTCCGTATGCTAATACTGTTGCGTTATACCTGTTGAACAAATTGAAATAATGATAAGAACAATCGAGAGACTTTTTTTAAGTTGAACTCACCCTTCTAGTGACGATTCTACCAGGGATGCTACACATGCTTCATATACTTCGTCCTGACCAGTTTCTGTATCGAAAACGAAGTCGTATGTGAAAGATTTATCTTTCCTAAAGTAACTTGTGGTTCTCCTGGTGTGACTGTTGTACAGAGATGACACATATCTATTATTTCCCGTGGTATCTGCGGGCGAATCCTACAAAGAAAAATATTGAAATTATTCTCAGGTATTTGATACGCTACTGGAGTCAAGACTGAACAATGTACAGGTCAGAATCTTCATTGATTCGATGAAGAAACTGTTTAACCGAATCGGTACAATATTTATAAAATTCGTAATATTTCCCGACTATTTTCGACTTATTTGAATCAAAGTTGACCCATCCTTCTCTTCGGTATTAGCGCAACTTCAATATTAGAGTAGCGTAAAGTGTGTTGCATACGTACGAGAATACATCATATTTTTCCCCTACATGATGATACAATTGATGATATAAAGCCATAAAAGATTGAACAAAAAGTTTTAAAGAGAAATCGATGAAATATCATCTCGTGTATCGGCGATGTTTTTTTATTTGGCGAATTTGATCTTGAAATAGCTAAGTGAGTAGGCAAATAAAAATCCTCAATTAATTCTCAACAAATATGGTACGTAGTAGCATCCAAGGCTTTAACACCTGGTATAACTCTACCGGAGATTTATTTTTGCACATTCCAGATGTAAGTTTATGGAAATTACTCAACATATTCCGAATACTAATGAGGATTGAATAAGAATTTAGTGTAGCATGGATATTCGCACATTTATTATGATTATTAGAGTCTAAACGATAATTTTAAAGGCCTTGACGGAAATCTTTCACCTATTTAGACAGTAAAGTCTTTATTTGCGAAAATTTGATGAAGAAATTGGATTATATCAACTTTTTCCCTAATATTTGCACATATGAACGAAAAATATTTGTATTATCAATCAACAAATGACTAGGAATGACTGAAATTGTGAGGAAATTTGATTCAAACCTATTCTAAAAGTTATAGTGAAAACTCCATGAAAATATTCTGCATATTTTCGGAGGAATTTAAAGACGAAATCTGTGCAGTGTTACCTATTCATAAGGTTGGGCTAGGCCTGTTTTCTCATGATGACCTTAGGCTACAAACATTGTTTATATCAGACTCATTACCATAACAGAAGTTGTTGCGATATATCTGTATTCAGAACTCATTTCGTATTATGAAAGATGAAAAGATACAAATACGACTATTGCTTATTCATTAGCATCTTGCACTCGGGAAGGCAATGTAACGTTCAATTTTTTTATGAAACAATTTTGCGTCATCGAATAAAATATAAATAAAACTATATTATTTATTTTGTAGTTTATTAGCTCAACACTTCAATAATCATTCTTGAAAATAATACTCAATTTAGATGTAATATGATTTAGAAGATATTTATTATGATATCAAAATGATCAGTCACGAATTTAACTGTTGAAATTTTTAATGTCAAAACTACTGGGATGTTCGACTCATCAAAATTTCGATAACTCACGACTTTGGAAGCAATAAATATTAAAAGGAAGGACACGCAAACACGAGAAAATCTAGAGAGATCAATATCATTTTAACATTTACAACGAGCCTTATATAACCCAAAAGCACACCCTTAAATGTCAAGCGAATAAATGTCGCCATTTTATAAACGATGTTTTATGCTTGAGTTAAAAAATGGAAACACTCATCATTGTCTATAGCAACGGTTATATGTTGAAGGAAACACCAAACATAATTTAGACAATGAATAAAGAGCACTTGTTCAATTACATGAGTGAATTGAAACTGAATAATTTTTTTCTCATTTTATATACTTATTCAGAAAGTGGATTATCAGAAAAAATTTCATAAAAAATATGGAGAATATTTTCCTATATTTTCATGAATTCATTACTAGTAGGTTGATATGAAATCTCCCTCTGTTGATCCAATAAATATTGATAAGATAATATCTCTTCAAAACCATGGATGTTATTATACACAGCAATGCTAATATTGTATTATTTATTATGCAAGCGAATAACAATATTGTGCGTTCATTGGATATTCTTAAACCCTGCCACCTACTCACATTGCTTCAATGGCAGATATAATGGTAACAATAATTCAAATACAATCAAGCATTCAACAAGAGCATTAACTTATGTCGTCATGGGTACAACCACCGCATAAATCTTTCTTCAATGAAACGAATACATTTGCAAACCAGTACTGAGTCGTTTGAGTCTAAAAAAAGTAAATTGTACCTTAATGTACTAGACAGAAGTTTATTACTCTACTAAAAATGAACAGAAAACGTATCCCCAAGATCAGTATGAGCATACATAGTTTAATATG
Organism: Propylea japonica; assembly: GCA_013421045.1. Classification (NCBI taxonomy): domain Eukaryota; kingdom Metazoa; phylum Arthropoda; class Insecta; order Coleoptera; family Coccinellidae; genus Propylea; species Propylea japonica. The sequence goes on from JACDNR010000624.1 coordinate 27,316, forward strand.
TGGAAAACCTAAGAACATATCGATTGATACATTGTGCACCATTCTTTTTTATGAAAAAAAAAAAAACGTTTCAATCTGTATAATAAAAATTTGTGAGGTTATGGTAATTTTCCTGTCAGATAATAGGGAATAAAGAAATTCTTTACAATGTCAATTAATCTTGAAAAAACTAGCCACAATTTCATGTTATTAAAATAGTGACACCACGTCTATCGAACCTCGAATTTAGGAACATCCTGTACGTTGTAGGCTAATAGCCTTCTTGTACTTCTCCTTGAATAACGAAAAACGTATTTTCTGAAACCGGTAACGAATTGAAATTAAGGAAGAAAGCCGGTTGCTGACGTGAATTACAGGTGAATAAATGAACAGCGAATACGTATAAAAGCGTATTTCCTTAACCCCATGCGTGTACAATATCACTCAAGGTAGGCGAGTGAGAAAAAAATAAATGAACCGTATTAATTAATCCGAATAAATAACGAGTATAACTTTACCAGTCGGAAACACTCAGTTTTATCATATTTCACACATTTCCCGAAATTTTATTTCTAAACTGAAATACAGAATGTCCCGAAAGCAATCGAATAATCATCCTAGAGGCGATTTTTTCATAGGGATATCTAAAATAACTTGTTATAACGATCGTTAAAGCACTGAGCTCCTACGTCATCGACTCTAAAATGATCTGGGACTGCCGCAACAAACTCAATGAGGTAGGCAAGAAAAATAAGGTCTTTTTAATCTGGGTTCCCGGCCACTCGGGAATCAAGGAAACGAAGAGGCCAATGCACTTGCCAAAGAGGGCGCACAAATGTCACTCATTGGCCCAGAACCCTTCTGTGGTATATCTAAATGTACCTATAAGAAGGAGTTTCTGGAGAAGGAGAAAGCCGAGAGGGAAAACTCTGGCGAAATCTCCCAGAGATGGATCATTCCACTGAGTTCCTTCGGAACTTTGAGACAGCGGGATCCAAAAGATATCTGGATCTTGGTAAGAAGCAATTACACTCCTCACTGGCTTTCTTAGGACACTGTCGTCTCAGGAAGCACCTGTTGAGGATGGGATTGTCGGACACTGGCGAGTGTAGGTTCTGTGGGAGGAGGAAGAAACTCCCATTCACCTAGTCACGGAATGCCTTGGCATTGCGAGCCTGAGGAAGGAATGCCTTGGACGAGAAACTTGTAAGAGTGAGGAACTAGCCTCGTTGAAGCCTTCACAGTTGTTAGATTCATTCTTAGATCTCACTTATGGGCAATATTCGTTTGGCTATCGCCACCATACCCAACGAAATGCTTGATAGAGTTGTCCGACATTCATGAATTCAAAAATACGGTTGACAAGAAGAAACTGCGTGTGAATTTTCAACCAGAACAAAAATCTGCTTGCAAACGAATTGCAACGAAAAACCTGACGATCAAAGACCCCGTTTTGAGCTTATTATCACGTCGAGCGTATATTTATAACAAGACGGTCGATATCATTAAACAATTTAGGTAACGTTGTTCAAGCAGATGGCGAAAATAAAATCCGAAGTACTTCAATGGCACCGCCTGATCTGATTCGACATGCAACTGGCCGTTTTTAAATTCACCTGCAATCACTAGCGTGATTCATACAATTTAATGGACACTTAGCAGCTACGCAGATAAAGTACTATCCATTTATGATTCTAATAACTCTATTGCCGCCAGCTTCAACCTGCGTAACCTTGTTTCAAACAATCGAAAGAGAACCCTTCTTTGGGACGAAAAGATATTATAAGAACATATATTAATTAATATGTATTCCACATTGAAAATTAAAGAAAGTTCTGAGCAGTTATGAGCATCTTGTATGTGACCGCAAATTTTCATTTCGATTGGTTTCGTTTTGTCTGAGATATTATAGAATAAAATTTTGATTGGCCATATTTTATAGAACACCCTGTACGATTTGTCTGGTTAACGAACTCACAAGTTTTTCTTTTTAACGGATTCAGCGGATACAGCATTTCTGTAATAATACTACCCTAATAAATTTCATTCGATTGTTATTTGTCATAAAACTGGAAATTGGTCGTTTCGAAATATTGGGAAGGTAACCAATGGCCGTACTTCCGGCCCATAACCTATGATGTTTCGATGTTTGATAAGCCTTCTTCGATTTCCAGCGATAGTCCGCCATAAAGATGCGATTTATACGGCAGTTTTTCATTAAAGGCCGAAGTGAGTCGAATCGATTTGATGATACAGAAGTAACTGGAGCACGTCAAAATTAAATGCACACTCCGGTATGCCGTCTGAAATCTCGGACACGGAACATCTACCTGAAATATGAAATATGCCTCGGTCTGAGGTTTCACTTCCAGTTCGCTCTCTGTGTTCTTATTTTAGGCCAAAGACACGAATATAAAGGGATTCAAATGGAATTGTTCAATTTTTCAGACATCTAAAATCGTCTATTAATAGAATGCCGATCGAGGACAAATTAACTATCGTAATATACTTGATTACTCCTCTAGACTGAATTGACTACTGAAATAGCGATATAATAGATTTGCATGTCTCCAACACAGGTCGTAGCTTTGAAGTGGTACCATTAGTCTTACGATAATTACGAAAAAATTAAGAAAAAGATTGAGACTACAGACTGAAAAATAATATGCAATTCATTTTTCATTCCGGCTATTGAAACGGAAATTATGAGAGTTTGAAATATCGAGTTTTGGAAAAAATGCCATTTGAACGGTGAAATTCTAAACGCTTGCAGATATCGATTCGAAAGTATTTTTTCTAATTCAGCTACCCCGAAAACCTATAAAATCATACCAAATTCATAAAGTTCGCCATACTTTTCTAATAAATTCAGTTTATAGATTTTGCATTTTTCATTTTCGAGTTGCGTTCGAGAGCGCCTGCGTAAGGCAGTTCGCTTCGGATCGATGCTTTTTCAACATAAATCGATTCATTAGATCCAGCTCAACAATTATCAGTAATAACCGTTTCTGTAGATCCTCCAGAATTTTTGCAAAATGCTGAAATATAGCGTTTTAGGGGGGGTCAACCCCTTAGTCATTTTTCGTCCAAAATTTCAAAAATTTTTATGATCATTTTATGTGCTTATATTGAAGAGGACTACAGAGTGAAAAATAATATGCAATTCATTTTTCATTCCGGCTATTGAAACGGAAATTATGAGAGTTTGAAATATCGAGTTTTGGAAAAAATGCCATTTGAACGGTGAAATTCTAAACGCTTGCAGATATCGATTCGAAAGTATTTTTTTTTCTATTCAGCTACCCGAAAACCTACATGAACATACCAAATTCAATAAGGTTCGCCATGATTTTCAAATAAATTCAGTTTATAGATTTTGCATTTTTCATTTTCGAGTTGCGTTCCAGAGCGCCTACGTAAGGCAGGCTGAAAATGAAATTCTATGGTTCATTCTGCATAAACATTCAGTATATCAATTTTCATTCACAGAATAAATTTTACTAGAATCGGATATCTTGTGGAAATTTAAAGATTTTCTTTTCAATATGGTGCAACTTCACAAATAACGACCTGTATATTCAACGGTTTGTATTGCTGTTATGTAGAAAAAGACATCGGGGTATGAACATGGGAACATATGGAAGATATGTTATCTATTTAGAACTATTCAATTAATAGTTATTGTCATAATAAAAGAGTGAATTTTCAAGTAATTAGTTTTATGGGGATTATTATCAGTAAAATTACGATAATATTGTGTGGTTTCCACACACTATTTATTTTTTATTGCGAGTATCCATCAACAGGGCCATTTGATACACTCAATTAAAAAAATCAATAAAACAGATAAGTCATATAAAGCAACATACAAAATTGAATTAATGTAACATCATCAAATTTTTTATGACATTCTGGTTGCAATTTGTATCTAGCTAGGTATTCGAGCTACCTCAATAAACATTAATAATGATGATTAGATGAAACAGAATCAGACATGTGTATGTAATGCATCCGATGAACGATCACAGTTTTCCTGGTAGAATGTAGAAAAGGAGATGAAGATCAAAGATATACATCCTGATTTACATGGTCGGGACAGGAACAGCACGTAGAAAGCTGTACATGATTAGGCATTCACGAAAATAAACTGAACCTCTAATTATGAAATAAATTTAGAGACAAATTCTCCCAACTTGAATGATGATGTCCCCGCCTACTTGAGGAGGAATAACTCTTAGGTGAAGAGAAAGAACAATTTGTACATTTCCCAGACAACCTGGTCTGTCGCCATTGCCTTGTCAACTTTATGATAGGAATTTCTTTTATTTCAACTCGTTTATCACACCGTTTCCGTTCATTAGCTCACTTTTCAAATCGCAACTAAAAGGACATTTGAGATTTAAATTTTGAATCGACCAGAGATAAAAAGAAAATACTCAGATATTTTCGTGTTTAAAAATTTCACCATCACGTCAGGAGTTTTTCGATTTGCCTTTTTTTCACTATGATAGGAAATTGGAGTTACTTGATCAATATGTATATAATATGTGGGTCACATGCCCACACCCTATAAAGTCAACTCCTACCCTTGACTTTCGCACCGATCTAGGACGAAAGTATGAATTTTACGTGAGTTTACCCATTCAGTTCGGTTACTGGATATTTTATTATTCAAACGCCATAACGATTGTGGGTGTTCTTGTTAACTGTTCTAGGTTAAATTTTATATCTGACGAATATCTACTCACTGAAACAACTCAAAAATTCGTCACTTTTTGTGATATGAATAAACCAAATAAAGAAGAGGAAAACTCGCAAATAGAATTGAGAGACAGCTACTGAATACGGCTTTGAACGCGAAATAATGGGGCTCAATCAGAACTGTCTTTTCCGGAATCAATAATTCTGATTTATTGATAAACCACAAAGATTAAATCTAGCGAAGAGTTCGTTAACACGGCATGGATGCCCCAGTTATGCCGTAGCGTGTATGGGGCTTCAAAAATTGACATGAATTCGGAAATTTTCGCTCGTTTTCACTGTTACCTGTATAAATGATAAATGATGATGAGTATGGGAAGAGTCACGAAGATGGAGGAAACCGAATTTAGTAATTTCATTTCCTTCTCTGGAGTTCTAACAACCTAAATAATTTAAAAAATAAGGGTGTAAACTATTGCTTTTGGAGTTAGGTGGAACTGAAATAAAGTTTAAAGGCGTTTAAAAAGAATAAACGTTCGTCCATTCTTTTGAAAGTCTTGGCATGAATAATGAACAAGTAGGAGGAATAATTATGCCACCGTGAAAAGTTTTACCACCTCAATTTTCCCCCAATTACTGTTTTAGATGCGGCCGAAGAAAGAAATGTGTTATTATCGTGCATTATTCTCGATACATTTTTCGTATTAACCAGGAGCGTTAGATCGTCTGGGTCATTTTGAGAGCAAAGGTACATCCGGTATATCTTGTTCGGAAATTTCGTGCCAAGCTTATCGCGGTGTACATGAAACACCGTCTCTAGTCGAACAGGAAGTACAAAAAGCGACTGGTAGACCAAAGTTCCCTTTTTTTTCTTTTATCCGAGGAATGACAAGCTGTCACGCCTACCCGAACATGGTTTGGATTGAATAATGAGGCGAACGAACATGGTTTATACTTTTACCAGTAAATAATTAAAAAATAATATGGTAATTAGAATATCGCTGGGACTTTCAGGAGTCAAATTAAAAATGCATTGTCTTATAGACTTGAGTTTTTCAGGGTGAGTTCGGTTCCCAAATCCTCGGTTAAGTTCGTTTAACCAGCCATATCGTGCTGCGTGTTCCATAAAATATGGCCATTCAAAATTTTTGTTCCTCAATATCTCGGACGTTTCGTAATTTCATCTCTAACAATTTGAATTTTATCTCAGCGCTTACGTGCTTTTAATGCCTACAAATCCATAGATTAAGCATTGGTTTTAGTGTCGCGATAAAAAATCCGTAGGTTTTAATGGTTTTGTTCAATAAAATACCAGGTTGCCCATTCTAAAGCGATAATTGACGAATGTTTAGAAGTATAATGTGTGTACCTAATCATTGTATTGAAATTATTATCTAGGGTAACGAAATTATTGTTCGTGGCGTTTTTAAGTAGTGGACCTGAATCGCGTGAAGTTCTTTTAAAGCAGTATCTAATGGGAATTGAGTGATTCGTTATTCAGTTTGACTTTCCTCATTTCCAATTTTTTCAATCGAGTTACAAACCAGTTTTCAATTGCAATTAAATGGAAATAATTGAATTACTCATCGAATACTAAAAAAAGTCATAGTTATTTCTGTTGAATCATTACGCTTTTGAGTTTTTCACAGTAGGTACTTTATTGGTTGTAACCATTAAAGAGATATGATTTATAATTAGATGACTTTAACACATTAATTCCTGCCCCAGGCAGATACTTTGTGTCTAGCTGTGAAGTGTTAAACGTGTGTTCTTCAATGTTTTCAAATGTCATGTTCTCAAAACTAGTTTTCAGCCCACGTTGACCATCGGGTTTGAATGATTTTGTCATTATAGCGAGAAATTATTTGCGACATAACTATTTTTCATCGAAACTTCCATTTATGTAACAAGAAATTCTTCTAAAGCTACTGCGCTGTCATCTCCATGAAATTCTCCACGATACCGGATGTTGGCATTTCTATTCATTTAATTGTGATGAAATTATGAATAAAGGGGGCAATTAGTCCACAGGAAGAAGCTGTACAGAAGAACAATATAAAATCTCAGAGTTCTCCGAATGAATATTAATATGGAGAGGAAAACGCATCGGATAGAGTCTACATAGCGAAATATTGCAGCATTCTCTTCGAAAAATCAATGATGAGAGGGGTAAATACGGTCACCCCAAGTTTTTGGCGAGGGTGGCTTATGGAGTTTTCACATGAAACTATACTCGCAACCCTAGGAATTATCGACGCTTAAAATTGCCATGTATTTAGCGATGTTATGACTAGCAATATCAGGTTAGAACAATAAGCAAACAGCGATAACGATCGCTCTGGACATTCTAATTGTGTGTACTGTGACGATTACAATTGATATCTCCTGTATTAAAGCAATTTAAGTTTTATCTAAAAGATAATACCCATTGTTCTGTATCATTTTATACAATACCCTTGAACAAATGGAAGGTAATAATTGTGTTCTAATGTGAAAACTTTTTTTTTTCATCTGATCTATGTTGCCATTGATCAATAAATTTTCGAGATTCTTTAGATATCATATCGTTTTGAACCATACTTCCTTATCGCATATTTCATTTAAGAAAAAATAAACGTGAATATTGAGTAAATGTTTACAAAATATTGTTGGAAAGAATAAATGGACGAAACTGATTAGGAAACGGAACAGCAGAGTTACTGTTTTGCTTTCTACTTTTATTGTATTCTAAATCCACAATTCTGTAAAGTTATGGGCAATTACCGCGAATAACGACAGCACTATTTTCATTATTGCATTATGAAAACATTCAAATTTATGGATTTGATAACAAACATATCGGGAAATAAGTTCCATTAAAATTTTCAAATTGAAATTATAGCTAACCAATCTATTCGAATATTTTCATTCATTTATGAAATATATTCGGTGGAGAGTGGAATGGAATTAATCGATTATAATGATTTTTTAACTGAGATTAATTCTATTGAAATAATTCGAATCAATCAACGTTTCGTACAAGAATTCTGCGGATTGAATCAGTTGCTGTACGAAAAAGTCGCTGAAAAACAGTTTAAATTAGGTATTATCAAATGTAAATTGGAAATTCATGACATATTAATGATAATTACAAATGTTGAATTATTGTCATGTTTTATGTTATTCCAAATTTGCGATGAATGTTTGACAACATTTCCTTGAATGATAGGAGGTATTTTTTCGATAACTAGTACTGTATTGACTATTGGCATAGTTGATTCGAGGTATTGCAAAAATTTCCAGTGATAAGGTTGATCAACAAACCGTTACGGTATGCCTACATATATCCCACGGATGGAACATACCGTAAATTTATTTTATTCGAGCTTGGAACCTCTACCTACTTAAAAAGCGAGGAATCCAATATAACAGGACTTTTTGGATAAAAAGGATGAAATGACCATAAACAAAGTTGAATATTTACCTGACAGCCACTCTGACTGTAAGATCTTCTCGTCCATCTCGTCAGGAAGGATTAAATAACCACAATAAGACTCACATGTGTCCACAGACTCGACTAATTCAAACACCTACCTATATTTGAAGATTAAATACTATTTAGCATGATGACACAATTGTTTACTAATTTTCACATAAATAAATAAGAGGACACAATGATTTTTCTCAGTGTTTTCATAATTTGACGTATTCACAGCCGATGAGTGCGGTTTTTTCATGGACAAATCAGATCGATTAGGGAATTGTCAAAAACACATGTATGTAAATAAATACAAAACCGCCGGAGTGAAAGTGAACAAGTGAATAGACTTAACCTATAGCAACTTCCCACGGTGTGCACACCGATGAGGATCAGAATAGAATAGAGAAGTAGAGGCAGCGCATGATCGTCAGGGGCCCTCCACTTTCCACCAAGGTGATCTTGCCTCTTCATTTACGCCTCCATACGCTAACCGAAACGATCGGGTTCGACACCCGCCACTGGACAAATTTTTATACCCGAATACCCTTCACAGACCTATCAATCAACTCCTCAAAAATGTTGGCTCAAATAAATAGACCAAAACTGCTACTCTCACTTGTTGGTTCTTTGTTTTTTTCATTTTGTGGCAACTGAGATGTTCACTCGAGCTCCGGATCCTGACATAAGGGTTGATAATTTATAATTAACCCCTCACTTTTGCCTGACACCGATGCACCACATTTTTTATGCTCAATATCTTGCAATTGCAATTAGTTTCGTAAATCGCTTGGATACGAATTCACCATATGGTTTTACCGATGGATCTAATCAGAAGACGCACTGGCATTGGTATATGGACCTAAATTAAGGATCTCTGAAATTAAGGATCTCTGAAGCTCTAAAAAGTGAACCCTCTATTTTACAGACAATGGTTGTTTATTATATACGCTCAGGAGTGTCCTAAGCTTAAGATGAACCTCAATTGGGCGCTGACATCTCTGGAATCGCATTGCCAGGGCTCTCTACTGACCTGGGAGTGGTAACTCCATAAAGTAACTGACAAGAGGCAATACTCTACTATGAGTCTCAAGACATCCATACTATATTTAAAGTAACTCCTGTCTGTCTGTCTGTCTGTTACTCTTTCACGCCTAAACGGCTGAACGGATTTTGATGAAATTTGTATGGTGATAGATGATAACCTAGAAATGGTCATAGGCTATAAATAATCACGCCATCGTTCTTAGGGTAGGCAGTAGGCATAGGCAGATAACTAAATTGAGTTAGTGATTTTTAGTCGTTTTGTTGGGACTTTTGCTCTTCACGTCTAAACGGCTGAACAGATTTTGATGAAATTAGTAAGCTAATAGATAGTTACCTAAAAACGGATATAAGATCAAAATGATCACGTCATCGTACTTAGGGGGTAGGAAGTAGGCAGAAAACTGAATTGAGTTAGTGATTTTTTTATGGTTTTTGCTGGAGTTTGCTCTATCATGCTAAACGGCTGAACGGATTTGATGAAATTTAGTTAGGTGATAGATAGTAACCTAGAAAAGGATATGGGCTTCTAATATTCATGCTATCGTACTTAAGCGTAGGCAGTAGGCAGAAAACTAATTAAGTTAGTGATTTTTAATCGTTGTTCTAAAAGTTTACCTCTTTCAACGCCTTAACGTCTGAACGGATTTTCATAAGACTTGGTTAATATAAAGATAGGATCCTGGCACGGACACAGGCTACTTTTTACGGCGGGAAAATACCTCATTCCCGCGGAAATCTAGCGTGATCGTGTCAAGACGCATGACGCCATAGCTACTGAAATGATTTTGATGTTTTTTTAACTGAGTGTTACTAAGACTTCAAGTTAGTATTTGATCACTTTCTAACTTAGAGGGTCGGTAGGCGCCATAATTTAGTTCTTCCTACGCAGACGATGTTGCGATGTCACACTGTCTAACATCGGGGGTTGGCAGGTAGGTATTAGTATAGTATTTTAAACCGATTTACATTATTTACTTTTATATTTACTAAGGAAACATTCGGAGCTATCCATTATGTAGCTTAGGTGCTTTTGAACAAATTTTGATGTGAAGTTGAGGACTGGAACACGATAGTGGGACATTGTTGCAGAGGACTTACAGCCGGGAGGAAACAAAAAAACTGCGGACGAAGTCGCGGGTAAAGCTAGTCATCCAATAAAACTAGTTTGTTTTCTATCATTAAAAGAGCGTCCTAATTAATTTTTTCACCAAAATGATCGTGTTTTAGTTATAATAACTGAACGCATAAACCAAATCCTACAGAAAGAAACACCTCAAAGCCATAAATAGCGTGTACGGCGGCATCATCTTCAGGGAGATACAAATCATTCGTCATAGTCGGTGCATCACGATCCTATTTGTTGATAATACATGATCATAACATAACCAGATTACAAAGAATACGTAATAAGTCTGTATTAAATAACTCCGTTGAAAATGTTTACGGAGCCGACTTCAGACTCTCTTCACCAGGACCTGAGTCCCCACCGATGCGCACCTGCTTCAAGCGGAAGGTGACGAGAATTAACGAGCGTCCACGCGATTTCCACCACGGTCGAAAATGATAATTCAATGAGGATTCAAGCGAAGAAAATTCAATTATATACCTGTTTTTGTGCGTTTGAAATTTTTCCTGACATTTTTGGACTACAAGAACTTTCTTCCTCTTTCATCTGCGGGCTTCCATATCCTAAGTTTTCGAGAAACCTTATTTAAATCCCTATTTTTTTTTAAACTAACTCGTTTGAAACAAACTCCGAGACATTTTCGTAAACTTTACTTTACTGCCTGATTCATGTGAGCCCGTCACTGTTTTCTGCTCCCTAAATAGGAAGTCGTGTCTGATATTATGGTCAGAGGGCTTTCAATATATAATTACGAAATAATATGTAATTTTCCACCTCTGCAGCTAGTATAATAATACCTTATATTTGAATGCAGTCCATTCTATCTTGGGGTAGATGCTACACTTTTAATAACTCTATGACATTTTCAAATGACTTCTATTCAATCGAACTCTTATACTGGGTGAAAGGACTTTGGATGGTTCAAAACAAAAAAACAAACAATTAATCATCATGTATATTTAAAATGATTCATTTGATATAGTATAGTCGAAAGTATCCTGTCAGTAACAACGTTAAAATATTTGTACTATTATTCTGGTTTATTATTGATGTTAATTAACATTAACATTAGAAGATATTATCTTCTGGTGTGTCAATAAGGATGACAAAATGATATCAAATACGTCGGTCTTTAAATATAGCATAAATTAATTAAACACTACAATCGAGGAATTCAAAACTACACAAAATTATAAAAAATATATCTGAATAACGATTAAATAATAAAAGATCGGACATAATATTTTCAAAACATTAGCCATATCTTAAGTATAAAATAGGATTATCAGAACTTCCTGGTTGAATAAATTCTTAATTATTTTATTAAGAGTCCTCTAAGAAGGGGCTGGTGTTCTTACAACCATATTTGATCGCCAATAGGGACTCTTTCAAGGCGATCTTTCAGTATTTCAGATCTACTTGTGGTATATCAGTACAAGGCAATATTTCGTTTCCCTCTCTGGATCTTTCCATGACTCGCACTTGGGTATGCGTCACATTATCAGAATTCTCGCAAATTATTTTGGCCAAACTTGTTTTTCCGAATCTCATCTAACTGTTGAGGTGTGAATCCTGTGTATTCATCTTGGTTTTCGTACCAGAATCGATCGCCATATTTAATCCTCACAAATTGGTCCAAAATTAGACAAGTTAGAGTTGGGCCTAATATACTGTCTTCCAATGGTTTTCACTCAACGCTCCTGTGTATATAATCTATATCGGCAACATCGCTGAATGAAATATTGATAAATGACGGATTTCGAATATAAATACGAATAATTACCTGTACAGAGATTGGATGTTATTCAGAGACTCACTGGCCATGTCTTCTGAGAGATCTCGAAAGTTTTCTGTGGTTTGTAAATCCACAATACTCCCTCCATTCAATGTAACCTGGCAAACCATGGTCTCTACCTCTTTGAATATTTAGAGAAACCGATCCAGTCCATAAGGTTTCTGCTTCGTATTGCTCTTATTATTATCTTCCCTTTCGAAGAGATGCTGTTTCAACTAGAAAAATATTTAAAAATATAGTAATGTCTTCTTTTCGCTTTGGCTGAAATGCTGTCAAGTTTTACCTCGTTTGTGAAGTATGTATCACTGGCTTCGATATTGGTGTTCATGGCTCTCTTATTGCTTTATCCATTTCACCAGCTTCGTATAATTTGAAAGGATTAAGAGCATTTTATGCATTTGAACGAATTCTGGACTAGACTTATCGCTTGCCAGCAATTTCATTAGGCCAGGTATTATTGTATGAGCAAATCTGAATGCTGCAGTACTGAAAACATTTGCTATTGAAGCGTCTAAAGTAATCATTGTATTTATGGAAATGCCCTACTTTCTGGGGCCATAAATCCAGTTCAGTCATCAGTTTAGGGCCTGGAAAAAAGCAATCATATATTACGATATTTCAGTGTTATGGAAACTTTCTTTGTATTATCTTTTATTCTTCTCACCTAATAAAATTGAAAGGAACTCGTTGTAAGTGATATGTTGCATTTGCGCTCCTATAATCTTCCTAGTTTCTTGGAAGAGTCTTTTCATCGTCCCATTGTGGATTAATTTCGGAAAGATTTTTTGCAATTTTGTTGTGATGACGTGCCCAAATAGTGTGCATACTCGTCAAGTGTAGATTCTCATTCGATCTTCGGTCCCCTATGGTAAAAAACGTATATTCAGTCTTCCTTAAATGATTTTGATTGATCTTCGCACGAAGTAATAAAAATCTACCTTACAAAAAGGAGTTCTACCAAATTATAAGATATCAGAAGGTCTGGTATTGATTACAGAAGAGAATGCCATGACTATAAGCATCTGGT
>JACDNR010000625.1:0-26566 GCA_013421045.1 Propylea japonica
ATGGGAGCTTTTCTTGTATGAAAGATACTCTGTTCGCTACAAAAGTTTGCCAACGATTAGGATTGGCGTTCAACCAAGCTAAAACTATCTGTGAATCTGAATAAGCGTATATTTCATTGTGTTTTATTTTGCCTTTCAAAATAGACTGAATCCAACAAACCACCTTTGCTAACAAAACCGCTCCGCAAAGTTCCATTCTAGCAATGGACATCTTTTTGAATATGAAGCAACTTTTGATTTTGCGCACATGAGGTATGTTCTCACCTATCATCTCTCTTAATAATTCTCTCTATAATAATTCTAAAATAGATGGATGTACCATAACCCCTCTCGGAGGCATCAGAAAACGCATGAATTTCTACTATAATCCGTTCATTGAAATCAAAATATCGCGGAATTTGAATATTTGAAAGCAATTTCAACTCTGATTTATATTTCAACCAACCAAACCCTCGATTTCTTGGTCCGGAACATCATCCCAGTCTAAACCTGCGAGCCACAATTTTTGAATTAAATAGTTACATAAAAATGTAACAGGAGCGAGAAATCCAAGTGGATCAAAAATTCTTGCTAACTCAGATAAAAGATTCGTTTTGTTATAGCGCGATCAATTGGATCACCATTATAAAAAAATGTCCCGAGTAGAGTCCCAATAAAGACCCAAAATTTTAATTGATATAATGGGATCCATCTCTAAAGAAAGCGGAGTAGAAGATACCAAATCTGGAGGTAAATCTTTCAAAAATTCTGGCTCATTGCTGGCCCATTTGCGCAATTCAAAACCTCCCTTAGCCAACATTTTCATGAGTTCATCTCGAGCATTTTTTGCCTCTAATAATGAATCTTTTCCGCTGCAAACATCATCGATATATGTATCATCCTCCAAAATTCTGCTGCGGCAGAAGGAAAATGATTTTTTCATCTAGAGCGAGCTGACGCAATGTGCGTAAAGCGAGAAATGGAGCACAATTAAACCCAAATGTTACAGTTTTTACGCAAATCGATCACTCATCGGATGGTGAAAATCGAAAAATAAGACGCTGATAATCTCTGAATTCCGGTGCTACCAAAATTTGTCGATACATCTGTTTTATATCTGCTGTAAAACAAATTTTCCTCAACCGAAAATTTATTAAAATTCTCGATATATCCTTCTGTAATTTTGGGCCAACATGAAGGCAATCATTTAATGTTTTCTCGACATTAGACATTTTTGCTGATGCGTTGAAAAACCACTCTCAATTTTGTACTTGTTTTATCAGGACGTAATACAGCGTGATGGGGCAAATAAAATTATTTGTATCTTGAACGGGATCGACAATTTCCATATGAGATAAATCTAAATATTCCTTTATTACTGACGCACATATGCTTCATATAAACTAGGATCTTTTATCAGTCGACGTTCTAATGACAAAAAACGCTGAACTGCTGCATATCTCGACTTCGCGGGATAAGGATTTGTTTCCTTGAAAGGAAGTGGTACCACATAACGACCCTCATTCGTTCTGTAAAAATTATTTCGAAAAATATGTTCACAAACATCTTCAACCGCATTATAATCAGTTTCTGGAACCGATTCTAAATCAAAAAAACTTTTCATTGTTTCATTTAAATTCTCAACACAATGTGTCGAACAAAATATGAGTTGAAAGAATTAGTATTATTATTAATCTTTCCGATTAAACGTAGCCGAAAATTGTATTAAGAGCATCTGGACCTCCTTGCTGACCTCGAAATGATTTTCAAGTAATATTCTAGAAAAAATAAATCTGCTCCCAACATACATCGACATCTCCGGGATTATAAAAACCCGGATCGGCCAACTTCAAATTTTCTAAATAAGACCAAGTTTTCGAACTATTTTATTAGAGGGTAGTTTCCGCAAATTTCAGGAAGCACAGTAGCATTAACCACAACGTAGACCATTTACCCCGATGGGTTTGATAAAAACCTCAACGTTACCGATACTTTGCTTATGTAGTTATTTCCGATTCCGTTAATAATGTATTGCATGGGGAACTACGAATACCTAAAGCAGAAAAACACCTTTTAGAAATAATAGAAATTTCAGAACCGGAGTCTAAAACAGCGCGAAGCGTTTAAAATTTCCTTTTCCAGTTTGAATTTCAATGAGTGCTGTACACGTAAAACCTGTGGTCGACAGACCGGGGACGCGGCCGAGCACAATACCATCGGACATGGTAGCTTGAGCGAGGGATCGTGTTGATCGGTCGGGGTCTCGGGAGACGGACTTGAATCAGTGGCGTCGCTGCGGTTGTTGCCACGGTCAAAATGCAAAGTTGTGTGATGCGTTTTGCAAGAACTTTCTTGCACGAAGCGGTGGATTGCAATTTCTTAGGTCATGAAAACTACTAAGACACGCAAAGCACAAACGTTGACTTTTACAAAAATTATGTCGTTCTCTTGGCGTTTTTGCCAAATATTTCACAACAATTATAAGTTGCATGATCAGACTGACACATAGCACATTTTTGGATTTTTAGATTTTGCTTGTGCAATGAAAGAGTTCTTTTTTCTGTTCTCATTGAAATTAATATTTTTATGAGGTGATACTTTAGAATTGACAGTGTTATTCAAATGTATTAATCCATTACAATGTTCTTCTAAGAATTGAAAAAGTGTATCATATTGAGGTATGGCAGTTGAACCATGTCTCTTTCAAAGGCCCTAGAAGTATCTGGATCTAATCGAGAAAGTAACATATGCGTTAATACAAAATCGCAATTTACAGCAATATTCATATTTTTCAAACTTCCAAATTTATAGCGAATGTATCTAATAATTTCCTCAGTTGCGTAGGGTTTTCTGCTGCTTCATAGCAGAAAACTTTCAATTTCTAACCAATGAGCCCGAGCTAAAGTGTCATAAGCGATTTGATAATTGTCTGCGGTTGCGTTAATCGTTTGATCAGATCTAAGGGTGTACCTACGAGAGTTGACCGCAAATAATTAAATTTTTCCCACTGGTTGGAGATTTTTATTACAATGTACCACGGCATCAAACATATCCTTGAAACTTGGAAAATCGCGAAATATCCCCAGAAACTTATTCAACTGAAGTTTAGGCAGCTTGACATGAGGCAGATCCGAAT
The DNA here is from genome assembly GCA_013421045.1 of Propylea japonica. Classification (NCBI taxonomy): domain Eukaryota; kingdom Metazoa; phylum Arthropoda; class Insecta; order Coleoptera; family Coccinellidae; genus Propylea; species Propylea japonica. Next base: position 3,116 of record JACDNR010000625.1, read on the forward strand.
GATCTGATGAGCTCGAATGAGAAATTATTGTAGTATTGAACGGATCCTGATCAAAAAGTGAAGTGTAAGTAGATCTTATGTCATAATAATAATCCAAAAACTGAGATTTGATTGCATCTTCACTGTTCAAATCATGATCCTTAATCGTCGCGTACACTGCGAGCAGAGCGCCATGATATTTCAAAACTCGTCCTTTATAATCTCAATGGAAGAATACCTTACTTTAAATTTTTGTTATGATTGCCTTATCTTTTTGGGCTCCAATAGCTAATTGTTGTAGAATACCTATTTCATTCAAAGCGCTTTGTCGCAAAGCAACATTCTCTTTCGTACTTATCCGACATTTCAAGAGATAGAGAACAAATGAAACTTCAACAACCAATAATAATAACTTATTAAAAAATTGGCGTTTGAAAATGCGCACCCGCATCTTTCCTCTAGCTAGGAGTAGGCAGATAGAGGCCTAGCTAGAGAATGGTTTTGTTATTATCCCGGTTTAATCAGTAGGCAGATTGAGGCCTGGGGGTCGATTCTTGAATTATGTCGTGTTCGCGAATCGACAAATGTCGACCAACTTAGCAGGGAAATTAGTCGACAATTGCCGAATCGCGAATACGACATTATTCAAGAATCACCCCCCTGATTAAACCTCGGGGTCGAGCAAGTCGCAACCCAGTCCCAACAACTTCCATTGTTCTGGAAGCCTTCGATCAAATCCTTACAAGAATTATATTGCAGACTAGGGTCAATTGCCATTTCATTCATCAAAGAGAATGGAACAACTTTTTTTCTCTTCTCATTTTCCATTTCTCTACTTTTCTTTTAAGTGAATTAATTATGGACTATTCAAACCTGTCTCAAATTAACTTTGTTCAATAATATCATGAGTGTCCTTCTGGATGGAGCCGCAAAAATGCCTTTCAAGAATTTGTAACCCTTGGGACTTTGTTTTAAAAGGGACAAGAATAATGTTTTTTTCATCAAAAGTATATCTTCTCCCTTTCAATGCTAGTTTTTGACACCTAATTGATGACAGAAGAAAATAGGTATGTGTTGGTGCGTTCAACTTGCCTCTAAGTAAATCAATGTTAAGAAAGTCGCTTTCTACTTCCCTGATGAATTGTTTCAATGGTACTATTTCATTTTGTAATCTTTTTACTTTTCTTCAAAGATCGGAAGCTACTTTATAAATATGTCCTGCATCTATCTCTGAAAGTTCTGCAACTTTCCTAGTCTAAGAAGCATTGAATAACAAACTAAATCGCTTTCTTCTCCGGACCACCTGTAGAAACAAACCATATCAGGCTCTTGTATATCGGTACGAACCTGATACTTCAGCTGTGTTTCATCTGTGTGTCCAAACAGATTTGAAACATCGACATTTTCAGAATTATCCTAGAAATTCAGGTTCCTCTAATAGACCTTGGTCTTCTCATCCTCAATTTCCACTTCGAAGGCCACTAGAAAAAAAACATGAAACATCCAAGAAGAACTTCGCTTCCAAATATAAAGTAGCTCTCAATATTGCATATAGCCTATTCGTTTTGAAGAGTTTCGTGTTCCTGAGTGACTCAAAATACGGTTTGTCACCAGTTGCGCGCACAGCACTGGAACAGCTCAGGAGCCCGAAACTCTTCAAAACAAATACTATCATAATGTGATCCCCAAAAACTTCAAAACCAGGTTCTCTTCATCAGCGTTGCCTATTATTCGATCCTCTTGAGCCGAGGAATGGACTTCAGACCAAGTTCTTCTTTATCGTTGTTAATGTCTTGACCTGAATACATTCAGATATGTGAATATTATTTATATTGCTGAGTACTTTCACGGATCCTACTTCATTCATTTTTTTTATGTAGATATGTGAAAAGCTCAAGAATTGAATTTAGGTGTAAACATGTAAATTACTCTCCTGAAGTCTAAGATGCATTATTAGGTAGAAACAATGTTGGTATTGAACCTTCCCTCAAAAAAGAATGGTTCCTTTCAAATGGGTAAATACATTCTGGCCCAAAATGAATATTGCATATTCTCTTTTTTTTCAGGATGTCCACCTGCTGACTAACCATATCCGAACGTCCAATATTAATTATCCATTTTCTAAATAGCTAAATATAACCAAAGATTATAAACATTTAGAATAACGATCTAAATTATTCAACTAATCATTCCACGAAAATTTTTCAACTCACCGCTTTATCTCTCGGAAATCTACGCATTTGAGCCATACTAAATGTGTTTGTGCATATGGTACATAGCATATTAGCGTCATTATGTCTAATTTTAAGTTAATATTGCAAACAAAAAAAACGATGAACACGTTGAACGCTGGAATCAATATGGCGTTACGAAGTTTGTAAACAACCTTCTTCGAAATTGTGACGCCCGAGACCTCACACGAGTGGCGACGGAACTAACTGCCCCCCACCTCTCGCAACAGAATGTAACGAATTTAGCAAGGGAGATTCCGGCCATGGTGTATGGTTCCCTATCAACCAACATTTTTTACATTTCTTTTTTGAATAGTTTATGGTTCTCTCTATATATATATATATATATATTGATATGGTATCGTGTAATCCTTATTTGATTTATTTTTAATTTTAATTTATTGCGAAATTACACGACCCAAACAATTTCTTGAGCTAATTTTTATTGATTTATACAACTGTTTTCAGGGTGGATTCTAGAAAAAAAAATTTTCTCGAACCATCAAAAAATGTTGACATTTTTGCACTATTTTCAGGTGAAAAAGTCATAAATTCCCTTACCGTACAAAAATTCACTCGTTACTTAGCAACACTTTTAATCCTTGGATTAAAAGTAATTGCATTTGACGTCTAGTTGACAATCAGTGTCATTAGTAGTGTTCAAATTTATAACCAAATTATTAACGTTTTGACTGAAACCAATTTTATTGTAATTTTGACTTGGTTGGAGAAAAATAGTGTATATTATTCGGACTAAAAGTGCATATTTTTTTTTTGCGAGGCGCAGCCGAGCGAATGCAAATTGCGAGTTAAAATATAGGGGAGACCGGGTACAAAAGTAACATTTTGTACTCTAACTGTTTTTTCTAGCTGTTTATCACATTCAGGATGAAATAAACTTTACTAGATTAAAATTTCAACTATACTCTACTAATATGTATTTGAATTTTTTCAATATCTTCCAATTATTACGAGTTATAGCGATCTGAAAAAAAATTGAAAATTGTTACTTCCGACCCCAAGGTCAGGTCGAAAGTAACAGGGAGTGGGTCGAAAGTAACATAATCTAGAGTTATATGAATGAATATAAAATGCAGTGTTGAAATAATTGAACATTTATTCGAAGTAAATATCACAAAAATATATATATTTATTCTCAACAATAACATTCAAATCAAACATTTTCTAGAGATAAACAATAAAAAAGAAACAAACTCAGACTTCTCTCTGTATGTATCATCATATATATGATCAAGTTCAGTGAGAACAATTTTGTTCTCATTCTGATTCACAGTTTTGGCATGTATAATGTACATCATCGTTAATGCATGCCGCATGCGACCAATTTTTGCACTCTATGCACTGTATCCACTGCTCGTTGTGCATGCTATTGCTAAAAGGCTCCAAACAAACGAGGCAAAAGCAATCATCCTCATCAGATGAAATACTTTTTTCAATGTTTCTTTTTCTTCAGTTGCCTTCTTTGATTTGTTTTCTTTTCCTTTGCCCTTCGCTTTCCCTTTCGTGTGATTACCGATTTCAGATTTCAAAATTGTTCGCTTGGCTCTCTGTCTCTCCTTATATTCTCCTCGATAGCGTTCTTCTCGGGAGTATCAGTCAAAATTGCTGTCTTCCGTTTCTTACGTCCTCTAGAAGTTACAGTTCTCGGACCTGCTCTCGGAATAGGTCTCACATCTTTAGGAGAATATGCATTTGGCGGTGAATTAAATTGTACTCCACTAGGTACTGCTACAGGTGAGCTAATAACCTCACTTGATATATTATTTGTGCCAATTTCGAGAACTGAAGTGTGTCAATTCCGAGGACTGAAGATGTATCAATTTCGAGGACTGAAGTTGTGACGTTTCTAATAGGCAGATCATCTGTAGGGGTTCTCTCCATTTACTATCAAAGAACGGTCTGTTACAGATGATGGTGCAAAAATCTGCTTCATTAAATATATTCCTATTAAATGGACTAATACCAGTGCAAGCGAACCCAGCAATAGCATTTTTTTCTGTGACGGAGAGCGGAAAAGCCTCTCCTCCAATATTCCAGGAATATAATGAATACCTATTCGTTGTTCGACCAGGATTATTTCGCATCCAATTGTCTGTAGCTATATTGATCATCTTTTTGAATGGTCCAAAAACTGCTCTATCTAGCGGTTGAAGTTTGTGCGTACAATGGGGTGGAAACGAAGTAGGACTATTCCATTGTTCTTACATAAATCAATAGCTTGAATGGATATACGTATGTGAGGCGTGATTGTCCAGCAAAAGTAATCATTTTTGTTCTGTAGTTGGTTTCGCCTGTTTCTTGAAATGTTCCAAGAATAGTAGAAATTCTGTCTCTTTCATCCATCCACTTCCATTTCCAGCACCAGAGGACCAAACAGGACCCTCGCGTATCATGTGGTCTTGATACCGCTTCAATGGAAACACAAAAAAAGAGGTATATGACCCCCTTGTGCATTGATGGCAACAGCAACAGTTACTAATCGCCACGTTCCGCTGAGGTTACTGCACCTACTTGTTTGATACCTCTTTCAGCAATGATTTTGCTTGGTTTTTGGACTGTAGTGACCCCTGTCTCATCCATATTCCATATATCTTTTGGTTCGAATTTATATCACGTTGGCTAGGTTTCAAAAAACTTATTGACATTGAACGGATTGAAGCTCGATGCTCGAGACAGGCTTGTTGCTTGAGGACATCTCAACGAGAGGGTCGAATGTCGGTTCAAAAAACCTGCAAACCATTCCTTTCCTTCGCACTTCAGTTGGGGCTAGTCCAAAATAAACTCTGGAGCATTCAAGTAAATAGTCCTGAAGTACCTTTTCTTCATCGATCACAGTGAACACACGGTTGACGCAACGGTAGCCAACTATTGCACTGGTATTTCCTTCTTGAATTTTTTTTTATATACCTCGACAATGTCACATGGCAAACGTTATATTTCTTTGCCAGGGATCTTATTGAATTTTTATTTCTGACGTGTTCTTCAGCAGCCTTTTTATATATACCTCCATGCCTGTGGTTCCACGGGAAGTTTTTCTTACACGCTGTCGTGGCATCCTGTTGAAATAAATTGTATCATGGAAATGAAAAGTAAGGGAATCGTATTTGTAACATTATGGGGGCAAAAGTAACACTAAGGGGGCGAAAGTAACATGTTACTTCTGCCCCCATTGTGCTGTGTTACTTTTGTACCCAACCAGGTTTTTGCTAATTCAAGAATGCCCACACAAAAACGGAAGGTTTTGGATGAACATCAATAAGAACAATTTGAACACAATCTAACAAAGAACTAATGTGCAAATTTCAAATCAATACGATGATTTTATCAGTACTCAATCACTAAATGAATAAATATGGAAAAACTTACTTTTGAATGGTGAAATCACGTCCTCTGGCACAAACATATGGAGACGGGAATGCGCAGTAACTGAATGTAAACGGACGAAGTGTTATTGTTCAACTCCTAGCGATATCTAGCGGCGATTCCAGTATTCGTTCGATCTAGAGGGCGTTTGTTACTTTCGACCCGCCGTTTACGTTTGTCCCCGGTCTCCCCTACTATTTTGTGACATTACACTTTTTAATTATTTTTTTTTACTGACAGTTCTTTTCCATGGTAACATTAAATCTCATTTTTTTTCCTGCCTACTTACATTAATCAAACTCTTAAAATTATAAAATTGAATCATACCTATATATTATATATATTATATATATATGTGGGTGTTATTGGGGTAGTAGTCGTTAAAAAGAGTAGACTCTTTTTTCCTTTCACTCAAGCTTTCGAGACTTTATTGTCCCTTCATCAGGAGTCGCTAAATTACAAGTGTATTATATTATTACAAGTATAGAGTAACAAAACTCACGAATTTGAGTTTGATAATAAGATGTTAGAAAATACATGTAATCATTTTATGCAGTAAATAATGGAAAAACTCCAGTCCAAACAACAATTTGAGGGATGTCAACTCAGTGGGAATGTCAACAAATCTCTATGGCTGAATTATGTCAGCCTGTCAAAGGCATAGAACTTAATAAAATTGGTCACATCACAAAGACATTTAACCTTCAGAATCACGAAATTGTCATCTCCGAAGAAAACAAACAACGATAAGACAAATGACATTACAATGACATATTAAAATTTTTCCGAAATCTCAACAAACAAGAGAGAGAGAAAGGGAGCACTTTTACGACGACGCCGATGGAACTAGCAACAGACACCAAAACTTTCACATCACGATCAGGGTAGAAACACACTGTATTAGAACCGTCACTCGGTGGTCAGGGAGAAACAATTATTCATCGATTGGTCTGTCATACCAACCTCTTCTTATATTGGCATCCATGTCAATGAGGAGAGAATAAATAGAGCTTAGCCCATCTACATCTCTGTTCGAGTTAATAGAATTGTCTGTCTGGCAGATCCGCACCATCTCCAAAAAGGTCCTCTTTCTGTAATTCGATTCTCTGTCCAAAATTCTCACTCCGTTCAGGTCAGGGAAATGGTTATGTTGGATGGAATGTTTGGACAATGCACAGGCATCACGTTCAGTTCTTATATTGCTTCTGTGCAAGGCCAATCTTTGTTTCAATTTGGTGGAAGTTTGACCAATATAAACCTGGTCACAGTTTGAACAAGGAATCTGATAGACCACATCACTCATCTCCTCCACCTCATCACGGTCTTTCATCTTAGTGAAGATTTTTCGCAAGGGTTTGACATTTCTGAACAGCTGTTTTGCAGGTTTCAGTTGGTAACAACCTGGAGATCTCATGTACTAGGCCTTCTACATGAGGGAGAGTTATAAATGTCATCCTCGGTTCTCTAGATATCGTCTGGTCAACCGGTTCAGTAGGTCGTCCCTGTTGTTCAGTCGCCATTGGAGTTTGTATAGTATTCTCCTAATCATGCCCTGTGATATCCATTTGAAGTAAGCAAACGATGTAATAATTTCAAATTCTTGTCAAGGAAGGTTGGATGACAAATCTTGAGACACGGGATTTCATATTAATTATAAAATTGATCTTTACTTTCAGTGGGTGATATGAAAGATAATGTAAGTATCTACCCGAGGACATAGGTTTCTGGTACCATTCAACCATCAACCTGGTGTCAACTCTCACGACTCTGGTGTCCAAAAAAGGAACTGATTGTAATACCTCTTCCTCAACTGTGAACTGGATTCTGGGGTCGTAGCTATTCAGGACATTCAAAGCAGTGGTTCCATGTTCAGCAGGTATAAGTGCGATCACATCATCTACAAACTTCTTACAGAATATTATTCGAAATGGCAATTTGGGAAAGCAGACAGCCAGAGCCATATCCATCACATATTGAGCAAATATTGGTGGTACTAATGAACCCATAGGTGCTCCATCCTTTTGTTTATAAATTATCCCATTGTACGTGAAAACCGTGGTGTCAAAAACAAACTTAATCATTTCAATGAATGTTGGTAAGGGTACTGGGCAGTGCGGTTGTATCTGTGGCCAATAGTATTCGACGCTTCTAATGGTCAGTTCAACTGTTTATTGGTGAACAGCGAAACAACATCCCAGCTCACTAGTACATGTCCTTGGGAATTTCAAAGTTGTTGGTCATTTCAGCGAAATGGAAGGAATCTGATACATAATATGGATTGGTCCGATCATATGCCTGAGTCAGAACATCTCTAATGAACACAGCAAAACCAGTATTCGGACTGTTGATGGAAGAAATGATGGGTCTTAGTGCCAACTGTTCTTTATGGATCTTAGGGAGTCCATAGAATTTGCCTAAGGATCCCTTGTAAAAGGACAACTTGGAAGCCAGGTCTGGGGTGATAATTCCATCCTTCTTCAATGAGGAAATCATCTTCAGAGCTCTCTGTTGGTAAGTACTGCAGGGATTGTGTCTGAGTACTGTATATACTTCTGTATCCTGAAGTTGTTCAAGAGCCAATGCATCATATACGTCCCTGTACATTACTGTTGTAACGTTACCTTTATCCGAGGTGGTGACAATCAACTCAGGGTGATCTTCAAGGAATCTTTTAGCTTGAAGGTACATCGGTGTCACAGGGTGTCTAACAACTCTCTCATTTAGATAGAAATTGGTGATAACATTGGTAACTCTGGCTGTTACAATGTCTCTCGAGTTCTTTTCTTGTATATTACTAGTAGCTTGGTTCACCTCCGACAATAGGTGGGGTATAGATACATCATTCTTCTTAGGAGGGATGCAGAACTTGGGGCCAAGTGACAAACAGTCTTCACTTCATCAGGGAGGGTGACATCTGTGAGGTTTTTCAACCATGAACTCTGAAACACCACCCTGTTTTGCTGGGTGGAGAGCAATCTCTCAAACTTTCTAACATTGACCTGACGAACATCATGAAAGTGAGTGTTGTATTTGGTGGAGGTTCTCTGTTTGAAATCTAACCATAAATTTTCAGGCAAGACAGCTATTACAGAGGATTCGAGGATAGACTGTCGTCTTTCAATATATTTGGTGTTCTTTATGGTTATTTCAATTTCAAGATTAATGATTTGGTGCTCCAACCTGTGAGTGAATGCCTCTACATGGTGGCCAGATCATGGAAATATTGAGGGTGTTATACCTTCACGGCGGCATCTCAACAGGAAAATTCTTCTGTTTCTCAATCTTGATAATTTAGAATTGTTGTTGGAGAATTCTTTAAGTTGTAAGACAAGGGGTCTTCCAAACTGCATCTGGATGTCATGAAAGAAACCCATTATGTAAACTGAATTGGTGTTTATCGACTAATTGATAATAATATATGTGGGTGTTATTGGGGTAGTAGTCAGTTAGAAAGAAGTAGACTCTTTTTTCCTTTCACTCAAGCTTTCGAGACTTTATTGTCCCTTCATCAGGAGTCGCTAAAATTACAAGGTGTTATTATATTATTACAAGTATAGAGTAACAAAACTCACGAATTTGAGTTTGATAATAAAGATGTTAGAAAATACATGTAATCATTTTATGCAGTAAATAATGGAAAAACTCCCAGTCCAAACAACAAATTTGAGGGATGTCAACTCAGTGGGAAATGTCAACAAATCTCTATGGCTGAATTATGTCAGCCTGTCAAAGGCATAGAACTTAATAAAATTGGTCACATCACAAAGACATTTAACCTTCAGAAATCAACGAAATTGTCATCTCCGAAGAAAACAAAACAACGATAAGACAAATGACATTACAATGACATATTAAAATTTTCCGAAATCTCAACAAACAAGAGAGAGAGAAAGGGAGCACTTTTACGCCGATATGGAACTAGCAACAAGACACCAAAACTTTCACATCACGATCAGGGTAGAAAACACACTGTATTAGAACCGTCACTCGGTGGTCAGGGAGAAACAATTATTCATCGATTGGTCTGTCATACCAACCTCTTCTTATATTGGCATCCATGTCAATGAGGAGAGAATAAATAGAGCTTAGCCCATCTACATCTCTGTTCGAGTTAATAGAATTGTCTGTCTGGCAGATCCGCACCATCTCCAAAAAGGTCCTCTTTCTGTAATTCGATTCTCTGTCCAAAATTCTCACTCCGTTCAGGTCAGGGAAATGGTTATGTTGGATGGAATGTTTGGACAATGCACAGGCATCACGTTCAGTTCTTATATTGCTTCTGTGCAAGGCCAATCTTTGTTTCAATTTGGTGGAAGTTTGACCAATATAAACCTGGTCACAGTTTGAACAAGGAATCTGATAGACCACATCACTCATCTCCTCCACCTCATCACGGTCTTTCATCTTAGTGAAGATTTTTTTCGCAAGGGTTTGACATTTCTGACAGCTGTTTTGCAGGTTTCAGTTGGTAACAACCTGGAGATCTCATGTACTAGGCCTTCTACATGAGGGAGAGTTATAAATGTCATCCTCGGTTCTCTAGATATCGTCTGGTCAACCGGTTCAGTAGGTCGTCCCTGTTGTTCAGTCGCCATTGGAGTTTGTATAGTATTCTCCTAATCATGCCCTGTGGATATCCATTTGAAGTAAGCAACGATGTAATAATTTCAAATTCTTGTCAAGGAAGGTTGGATGACAAATCTTGGAGACACGGGATTTCATATTAATTATAAAATTGATCTTTACTTTCAGTGGGTGATATGAAAGATAATGTAAGTATCTACCCGAGGACATAGGTTTCTGGTACCAGTCAACCATCAACCTGGTGTCAACTCTCACGACTCTGGTGTCCAAAAAAGGAACTGATTGTAATACCTCTCCTCCTCAACTGTGAACTGGATTCTGGGGTCGTAGCTATTCAGGACATTCAAAGCAGTGGTTCCATGTTCAGCAGGTATAAGTGCGATCACATCATCTACAAACTTCTTACAGAATATTATTCGAAATGGCAATTTGGGAAAGCAGACAGCCAGAGCCATATCCATCACATATTGAGCAAATATTGGTGGTACTAATGAACCCATAGGTGCTCCATCCTTTTGTTTATAAATTATCCCATTGTACGTGAAAACCGTGGTGTCAAAAACAAACTTAATCATTTCAATGAATGTTGGTAAGGGTACTGGGCAGTGCGGTTGTATCTGTGGCCAATAGTATTCGACGCTTCTAATGGTCAGTTCAACTGTTATATTGGTGAACAGCGAAACAACATCCCAGCTCACTAGTACATGTCCTTGGGGAATTTCAAAGTTGTTGGTCATTTCAGCGAAATGGAAGGAATCTGATACATAATATGGATTGGTCCGATCATATGCCTGAGTCAGAACATCTCTAATGAACACAGCAAAACCAGTATTCGGACTGTTGATGGAAGAAATGATGGGTCTTAGTGCCAACTGTTCTTTATGGATCTTAGGGAGTCCATAGAATTTGCCTAAGGATCCCTTGTAAAAGGACAACTTGGAAGCCAGGTCTGGGGTGATAATTCCATCCTTCTTCAATGAGGAAATCATCTTCAGAGCTCTCTGTTGGTAAGTACTGCAGGGATTGTGTCTGAGTACTGTATATACTTCTGTATCCTGAAGTTGTTCAAGAGCCAATGCATCATATACGTCCCTGTACATTACTGTTGTAACGTTACCTTTATCCGAGGTGGTGACAATCAACTCAGGGTGATCTTCAAGGAATCTTTTAGCTTGAAGGTACATCGGTGTCACAGGGTGTCTAACAACTCTCTCATTTAGATAGAAATTGGTGATAACATTGGTAACTCTGGCTGTTACAATGTCTCTCGAGTTCTTTTCTTGTATATTACTAGTAGCTTGGTTCACCTCCGACAATAGGTGGGGTATAGATACATCATTCTTCTTAGGAGGGATGCAGAACTTGGGGCCAAGTGACAAAACAGTCTTCACTTCATCAGGGAGGGTGACATCTGTGAGGTTTTTCAACCATGAACTCTGAAACACCACCCTGTTTTGCTGGGTGGAGAGCAATCTCTCAAACTTTCTAACATTGACCTGACGAACATCATGAAAGTGAGTGTTGTATTTGGTGGAGGTTCTCTGTTTGAAATCTAACCATAAATTTTCAGGCAAGACAGCTATTACAGAGGATTCGAGGATAGACTGTCGTCTTTCAATATATTTGGTGTTCTTTATGGTTATTTCAATTTCAAGATTAATGATTTGGTGCTCCAACCTGTGAGTGAATGCCTCTACATGGTGGCCAGTTGAACCATCATGAAACTCAAACTGTGTTCTTGATATTCTTCAAGTTATTGGAAATATGGGAGGGTGTTATACCTTCACGGCGGCATCTCAACAGGAATTCTTCTGTTTCTCAATCTTGATAATTTAGAATTGTTGTTGGAGAATTCTTTAAGTTGTAAGACAAGGGTGTCTTCCAAACTGCATCTGGATGTCATGAAAGAAACCCATTATGTAAACTGAATTGGTGTTTATCGACTAATTGATAATAATATGTTGGGTTTTTTGGGGTAGTAGTCAGTTAGAAAGAAGTAGACTCTTTTTTTCCTTTCACTCAGCTTTCGAGACTTTATTGTCCCTTCATCAGGAGTCGCTAAAATTACAAAGGTGTTATTATATTATTACAAGTTAGAGTAATCAAACCAAACTCACGAATTGAGTTTGATAATAAAGATTTTAGAAAATACATGTCATCATTTTAATTCCAATAATGGAAAAACTCCCAGTCCCCACAACAAATTTGAGGGATTGTCAACTCAGTGGGAAATGTCAACAATCTCTATGGCTGAATTATGTCAGCCTGTCAAGGCATAGAACTTAATAAAATTGGTCACATCACAAAGACATTTAAAACCTTCAGAAATCAACGAAATTGTGTCATCTCCGAAAAAACAAAACAACGATAAGACAAATGACATTACAATGAATATTAAAATTTTCCGAAATCTCAACAAACAAGAGAGAGAGAAAGGGAGCACTTTTACGCCGATATGGAACTAGCAACAAGACACCAAAACTTTCACATCACGATCAGGGTAGACACCACTGTATTAGAACCGTCACTATGGACTCCCTAAGATCCATAAAGAACAGTTGGCACTAAGACCCATCATTTCTTCCATCAACAGTCCGAATACTGGTTTTGCTGTGTTCATTAGAGATGTTCTGACTCAGGCATATGATCGGACCAATCCATATTATGTATCAGATTCCTTCCATTTCGCTGAAATGACCAACAACTTTGAAATTCCCCAAGGACATGTACTAGTGAGCTGGGATGTTGTTTCGCTGTTCACCAATATAACAGTTGAACTGACCATTAGAAGCGTCGAATACTATTGGCCACAGATACAACCGCACTGCCCAGTACCCTTACCAACATTCATTGAAATGATTAAGTTTGTTTTTGACACCACGGTTTTCACGTACAATGGGATAATTTATAAACAAAAGGATGGAGCACCTATGGGTTCATTAGTACCACCAATATTTGCTCAATATGTGATGGATATGGCTCTGGCTGTCTGCTTTCCCAAATTGCCATTTCGAATAATATTCTGTAAGAAGTTTGTAGATGATGTGATCGCACTTATACCTGCTGAACATGGAACCACTGCTTTGAATGTCCTGAATAGCTACGACCCCAGAATCCAGTTCACAGTTGAGGAGGAGGTATTACAATCAGTTCCTTTTTTGGACACCAGAGTCGTGAGAGTTGACACCAGGTTGATGGTTGACTGGTACCAGAAACCTATGTCCTCGGGTAGATACTTACATTATCTTTCATATCACCCACTGAAAGTAAAGATCAATTTTATAATTAATATGAAATCCCGTGTCTCCAAGATTTGTCATCCAACCTTCCTTGACAAGAATTTGAAATTATTACATCGTTTGCTTACTTCAAATGGATATCCACAGGGCATGATTAGGAGAATACTATACAAAACTCCAATGGCGACTGAACAACAGGGACGACCTACTGAACCGGTTGACCAGACGATATCTAGAGAACCGAGGATGACATTTATAACTCTCCCTCATGTAGAAGGCCTAGTACATGAGATCTCCAGGTTGTTACCAACTGAAACCTGCAAAACAGCTGTCAGAAATGTCAAACCCTTGCGAAAAATCTTCACTAAGATGAAAGACCGTGATGAGGTGGAGGAGATGAGTGATGTGGTCTATCAGATTCCTTGTTCAAACTGTGACCAGGTTTATATTGGTCAAACTTCCACCAAATTGAAACAAAGATTGGCCTTGCACAGAAGCATATAAGAACTGAACGTGATGCCTGTGCATTGTCCAAACATTCCATCCAACATAACCATTTCCCTGACCTGAACGGAGTGAGAATTTTGGACAGAGAATCGAATTACAGAAAGAGGACCTTTTTGGAGATGGTGCGGATCTGCCAGACAGACAATTCTATTAACTCGAACAGAGATGTAGATGGGCTAAGCTCTATTTATTCTCTCCTCATTGACATGGATGCCAATATAAGAAGAGGTTGGTATGACAGACCAATCGATGAATAATTGTTTCTCCCTGACCACCGAGTGACGGTTCTAATACAGTGTGTTTTCTACCCTGATCGTGATGTGAAAGTTTTGGTGTCTTGTTGCTAGTTCCATATCGGCGTAAAAGTGCTCCCTTTCTCTCTCTCTTGTTTGTTGAGATTTCGGAAAATTTTAATATGTCATTGTAATGTCATTTGTCTTATCGTTGTTTTGTTTTCTTCGGAGATGACAATTTCGTTGATTTCTGAAGGTTAAATGTCTTTGTGATGTGACCAATTTTATTAAGTTCTATGCCTTTGACAGGCTGACATAATTCAGCCATAGAGATTTGTTGACATTTCCCACTGAGTTGACATCCCTCAAATTTGTTGTTTGGACTGGGAGTTTTTCCATTATTTACTGCATAAAATGATTACATGTATTTTCTAACATCTTTATTATCAAACTCAAATTCGTGAGTTTTGTTACTCTATACTTGTAATAATATAATAACACCTTGTAATTTTAGCGACTCCTGATGAAGGGACAATAAAGTCTCGAAAGCTTGAGTGAAAGGAAAAAAGAGTCTACTTCTTTCTAACTGACTACTACCCCAATAACACCCACATATTATTATCAATTAGTCGATAAACACCAATTCAGTATATATATATATATATATATATATATATATCCAGCGTACTATATTGCGTCCATACATTGACATTGCGCCATACACTATTGCGTCCTGAATGATACTGCGTCCGTATACCGGACGCAGCATTGTTTTTCGACAATATCTGTGAAGTTTAAAGGGACCCATTGAAGGGAGTTGCCGCAAAATGTAGTGCGTAGTCTGGGCTAACCTTTAGAAAGTTATTAAATCAATCCAATCTCGGATGAATGAGCTATAGCTTTTGTAAAATCCTGTTTGGGGACGCAGTAACGTACGTTGCATGAAAGCAATAGTATATTTTTAGTTAACGCAAATTCTGCTTCGAGGGCGCTTTAACTGGTGAAAGCTGATATACGTCCAAATATACATCTTTCACTTGAAGCATAATATTGCGTCCCCAGTTTGGCAACAGTGTATAGCTAATCTTGCAAGTCGAGCAACACATCTGGAAATAATCTAACGCTCCTCGATTGAAGCTTCGGCTTTCCGTTCCACAATCTAGTACATTGTTTGATAATACTTCCTTGAAATCCTACTCGGCTAGAATTGTGAAAATATTCCATTTGGCGGGTCCTGGTTATTTTTGGGTTTTTGTTAGAGTTAAAAAAATATGTATGAACTCAATTGAAATCTTGAAGAATGTTTTTTTGTTTGAATGTATCGACATTCGTCACATTGTGAATGAAAAATTCAAAGCATAACAACTCTTCGAACAGGAATAAGAATTGGAATCGAAAATGCTGAAATGAAGCTGTACATGTAAAGAGGGTCAAAGATACATTCGTTAAGTTCATTATTTTCATCGTCAGTTTAAAAGAAGTAGCCTTACAATGTTGAAGGTTTCTGTTGTTTGAGGATCGTCCAATTTTTTCTAGTAAAATCAATCAAAAACATGACTCGATTTTACACATTGAAGACATCCATGATTACATTTTTGTCATTTAAAACTTTCTTCATTCGTCCGAAACATCAAGTTTATCATTTATATTATCATATTCAAGATGAAAATTTTCTCTCAATCTCCTCTTATGATCTGCTTTTATGTTCAAAATGAAACTATTGTTTTCTGGAACGTCGCTCAGTCACATACATCTCATTCATATTTAAATAAAGTACCATGATTTCGAGATGCTTGGCTGCGAATAGAGTCTCTTTTTGTTTTTCATTTATGGACTATAATATTAGGATTGAGTATTTTCGGTTCACTGGTCCTCGATGTCTGTTCCAAAAATTTACGACACTTCATTCGAATGATCAGAAAGATCATTGGTTAAAAATTATCCATAACGTTCACCATTCAACTCATATGATCATATTGCATAAATCATTGAATCTCTTTCATGTGAACGCTTACGATTACTATAAAGTAGTGTTTCAACTTCATTTTTTATGAGAGCTCGTTCAACTTAAACGACTGTGAGAATACATTGTTTGATCAGAATAATGGAAAATTATGGAAAAAAAATATTATTATATTTATATTCATTCCATTTGGTCAGGCGAAGATATATTGAAAAAAATTGAGAAAAGCTTTGATCATTGGTGGAGCAATAAGTCTATTACCTCAAACTTTTATATCGGACTCAAAATTGATACCAAATATATTAATGCAAAATCTCAGCATAATCGGAATAACTTTTAGAAATTATTCAAAAAATGAAATATGTACAAAAAATAATTTAAAAAAATTGATTTCTATGATGATGCTATCATGAAAACTTGCATGAACATTCAGTACCTATATCACTCTTTCACAAAATGAATTTCAGCCGAAACGGATATCCTGTTATGGAAATGGAGAGATTTTTCCTTTCAATACTCCAATTGAATTTTCTATGGTTCTGTTAACAGTATGGCCACAAATTTTTGCATGAACATGTTGTATACCAATGTTCCTTCGCATATGTGAAAAATAAATAAAAATACATTGAATTCTATGGCTCTGATGATGCGATCTTCTTGAAAATTCACATAATGAATTTCACTCTAATCGGTTATTGAAATATAAAAATGGTTCTATTCAATATCCAGTACAAATTTTCTGTGATTCTGACTATGGCCACAAAATTTTGCATGGAAATTCGGTATATCAGTGTTCATTCAAAAAAGAAATTTCACTCGAATAGGATATCCTGTTAAGGAAATATAAAGATTCCAATATTCCAATTGAATTTTTTATAGCTCTGTGAACACAATGACCACAAAATCCTGCATGAACATTCAGTAAATCAGTCTTTATTAACAAAATGATTTTTTTTTCGAATTGGATATCTTGTTATGGAAAAATGAACTTTCTTCTTTTCAAAGTGCCAATTGAATTTTCTATGGTTCTGTTCACACTATGGCTTCAAAATTTTGCATGAGGCCTTTTATGAGCATCTTGCATATGGCCGCAAAATTTCATCTCCATTGGTTCCGCTTTGTCTGAAATATTGGAGAACAAAAATTTTAAATGGCCATCTTCTATGGAACATCCTGTATGATTGGGCTGTTTAACGAACTTAACCAAGGCATTTGGAAACCGAACTCACCTTGAAAATTCAAGTCTCTAGGAAAATCCCCTCGAAAGTTATCGTGCGAACGACCGGAAGGAAGGCCGGCCCGACGAACAGAATTGATTTTGACCACGAATTTTTCTTCAGGGAGTCGAACCCTATCGTTTGAGACCATTTTCGTCTTCAAATTCGAAAATTACATACATTTGCGCATAACGATATAGCACTCGTTTAAAAAAACGATAGCTCGAGAAGAATCTAGTATTGCCTGACGATGAACTAACAATAATATGTAGTTTGAATTATGTGATCAAAATACATTACCTTTCGCGATGAACACAGACATTCTTGAAAAGAATCGTCAATTCTTCTGAACCGAAATCACAAAAATTCAAAATAGAGTGATATGGCCTCTTGTTTGCCAAACTTTAAATTCAGGACGAGGTAAATAATATGGACCGGAAAAAAACTTATAAATATGATCGACAGTACTTCAAAAACAGTGTTTCCTATAGATACTCATAGATTTTCTTTTGCTCCATCCATTGCCGATCATGTGGAATATGTGTTTCAATAAATATTTCGAAAAGATCTTCATCACAGGGAATCTTAAGATAATACGAAATTTAAGAACAACGTGTGTGGAAAATGAATTTGCCTTCTTATCTCTCGTTCAATCATCTTTGAACAAAAGAGATAACGAAATTCTTTACTACATGAATTCCTGAAATGACGAAATGAGGTGATAGTAACTGGATGCTTAGAAGTTCGATAAAGAAACGGAGGGTGAGTTTTCATTGATTTCAGTTTAAGTTTTGCTTGAAATTTTTCAATCAAACAATTGTTACATATACGGGGTCTTTATAAATGATTGTAACATCGTAGGTTGCTTTGGAATCTTATGGTTTCTATGCAAAGTCTACAAAACTTATAATTCAAGACACATTATTCAATTCCTTTCGGAATAAACAGCAATATCTCACAGTATGGTTTGTTTTAATTGAAGTTTACATAAGAACATTAATATTTATAATAGTCCAATGCCAACTGCGCTGTTAAAATAATTTATAGAAACCCTGTACTTAGTACAGTATATCTGTGAAATTTTTCTGGAACGTTACCACGCAGCATTTTAAGCGCTAGTCCTACGGTTCCACTTGAAAGACTGCTATATCGTTTTTCCCAAATTACTAAAATTTTCCAATTTTGAGCCGAAAATGGTCTCAAGCGAAAGCGATAACGTTCGACTACCTTATGACAAATCACTTTCGAAAAGATTGTCCTACAGCCTAGAAATTTTCAGGGAATTCATTATTTTTCCCACATATTTTTCAGATTTTTTTTCAGGTGTTTCCGAAAATGTCAATTCGATCGTGTCTACATTTTGCATTCAGATGTTCAGTACCAATATGGAGTAGTACGCAAAAATTAGGGAAAATTTCTGTATGAGAACCATACAAAATTCAATCGAAATATCAAGAAAAAAATTCCAATATTTGCTGAAAAAACTTTCGAATGTTCATGCAAAATTTCAAAAGTATTTTCAAGTCAAGGAATTTTTCGATATTATATTTATTACCAATAAGCCGTACATAAAATTTATGGATACCCTTATTGAGCCATAAATGAACGAGCGCTCAAAAGCACCTACTGCAGACTTTTCTTGAAATTTTTTGTCGTAATCCTTAGGAGAGCGTTCAAACAGATGGTTTTGGAATATGTGGTGTTGAAGCCTACAGCTTTTTCGAAAAACACTCTAAAGTGTTTGGATTTCATCAATCTCAGAAATGGTTTGTTTTCGAAAATATTTTTAGGAACAAAAATTGTTGACGACATCCTTTTCTACAAATTTTCTCAACGATTCGATTTGTTGCGACGAAAAATACAAAGAATAGATGACGCCAAAGAACCCAAAACAGTTAATTATTAAAAAAGGCGCTACATCAATATTCGAACTAGAATTGATATATTACTTGAAACTATCTGAAAGAGAATCCCAATAAAAAAAGTTATTTCCGAATGTCATATATTTCTTCAGCACTGGAATATCATATCATATTCTCAAAGTGTTGTGAAAATTAAATAATCATTAAATCATTTCAATAACTGAAAAATATTTTAATCCCATGGTTTGGATTTCACAATCCTTTTCAAATTTTGCGAGAACATTCACTTCGTCAATCTTCATCGTCAAACTCAATTCAAAGTCTAATTTGAAATAAAAAAGTTATTATCATTTCCAGTATAAGTGGAAGTTACGAATGATTGCCAATTTAAAAAAGCAAAAGAAACTAAATCTTCTCAAAAAAAATTACAGAAGTCGGTTATTGTTTATAATGGTCACTGCCGGTGAAACACGCGGTATAGTCTCTACATTTTAAATTTATATAGACTCTGTTAATAAAGGGAAATTTATTCACTTGAAAAATAGGGCGTCCAATCTGTTGTTTTAACATTTGGATATCAACTAGATTTAGATTGCCTGATGGCAAAATAAGACATTGTTTCGAATTTTGGGCCGCAAATGGTCTCTAACAATAGGGTTTGACTTCCTTATGACGAATTCATGGTCAAATTCAATTCTGTCCGTTAGCACGATTACTTTCGAAGGGATTGTCCTAGAGATTTCAAATTTGCAGGGCGAGTTTGGTTAAAAATGTCTTGGTCAAGTTTGTTAACCAGCCAAATCGTACAGGGTGTTCCATACAATATGGCCATTCAAAATTATTGATCCTCAATATCTCAGACCAAACGAAACCAATTACGTTTCTGTCTTCGTGTCTGAGGAGCTGAGTCTCTATGGAACGATGCGGGTGAACAATAGGCCACTAGGCCTCAGTTCGGCCGGTAAGGCACCGCACAGAGAAGAAGAAAGAAGAAGAAACGAAACCAATTGGAATGGAATTTTGCGGCCCCATGCAGAATGCTCATAATGCTTCATGCAATAATTTGTAGCCAGTAGGAAAAGAACCATGGAAAACTCAATAGGAATATTGAAAAGAAGAATCTCTATATTTCTCGAACAAGATATCCGATTCAAGTGGAATTCATTGTGTGTATGAAGATTGATATACTGAATGTTTATGCACAATTTCGAGAGCATCGCATCATCAGAACCACAGAATTGAATTTGGAATTTTGTGAAGAGTCAAGTATTAACATATTTCTGTTTTCGAATCGTACTGAGATTTTGCATTTATATAATTAAAATTAAGTTTAAGTTCTATACAAAATTTTGGGGCAATATCCTTATTGCCCACCAAGTAATGAGCGCCAGCTCAGGGCTTTCTTTAATTTCATATAGTTCAATGGTAAAGTTCCGATGAAGATATCTATATTATTCCTAACCAATGATCATGACATTAAGGTCGAATATCCTCATATGAGGATATTCAAGAAAATTTATACATTTGGCAACATCGCTGGACGTCATAACATGCTGAGAGTGAAAGAAGAATATATGCTTGGACGCAATATGGTACTAGAAGTGAAAGCAGTATATTCACTGGACGCAATAATGATAGGAAGATGAAAGGACGCCATATTGTACATGTATATATATATATAAGTTTGATAAAATTTTTTTTTTGTATATACCATGTTCATTGTATTTTAGCATCCTGAAGAAGAATCACAGACGATTCGAAATATAGATGTAAGACACTTGATTGTTGATTATTGCCCAACCAATTGCTGAAGAACCCAAATACTACTTTCCCCTATATATATATATATATATATATATTATATATATATATATGTTAGTGTTAGGAAAGTTCCGGGTAGAACGCGTCTATTGTTTAATATGTTCGACGTTTCGGCATCGATTTTGATGCCATTTTCAAGAACTGTCTGTGATTCCACGTCGGAGTCTCAACCTGCCTACTCCCCAAGTTTCATCAACAGTGGTCTCGGAGTTTTCTCTGCTTCGAGAAGGAGTTACCGAAGCGAAAAGAGAGAAAACTCCTAGACCACTGTTGATGAAACTTGGGGAGTAGACAGGTTGAGACCCCGACGTGGAATCACATACAGTTCTTGAAAATGGCATCAAAATCGATGCCCGAACGTCGAACAATATTAAACAATAGACGCGGTTCTACCCGGAACTTTCCTAATACTAACATATCAAACCGCGGAAACCTATCCGAACATATTTATATATATATATTATACAGGGTGTCCCGAAAACAATGGATAAACCTGCAACTATAGATAGACACTGTCGTGGTCTAACTTATTCCAATTTTGACCTTTATGAAAATTCCACGGTTTCGGAGATATTCATAGTTTTCGTATTTTTAGAATATTTCCAAGTGCAATTAGTTTTTCTAGTGTCATTTCTACGAACGGAGAGGTATTTCGATATTGTTTTTTTTTAATTTCACATGAGATAGTTCAGCTATCGGAAACAAAGACTTAAATTCATCAAACTAGTGTAAAAAGTTAGAAACTCGAGATTTACAAAGAAAAATTGAAAACTAATTGAAATTTCTTTCAAGTTTGATGAGCTACAGTGTAAAAAAATTGTAGGACGCCCCTGGTAGACCTCATCTTAAAAATTTGCTCAGTTATTGCAGATTCCAAAAAGGTATCATAAGCCTAGGCATTCTGTAGTTTTTCTTTCTCGTAACTACTCGATTACCTAATAGTCGAAAAATTTCGAAAAACTGTTTTTGTGGAAATCGTTATTCTGAGCTCATGTGTTAATGTAAATGTATGATTATACCTAGCTATTCTGATTTGTTTAACCTTATGGTTATTGTTCAATAGCAAAAGTATGAATTTTTCAAAGAACTTTAATACTATTACCAAATTACTATTCATTGGAAATGAATGAAGAAAGCGAATGAAACAATAAGTTCATTATTCATATCGAACATTTATTCATATTAAATGTTCAAATTGACGTCCTTGCGCCTAATACACGCTCTACACCTTTTAATGAACGCACTTTAATGCGACCGACGTATTAATTTGAGCCGCTGCATTTTGGATACGAGCCCGTAACTCCTCAATCGAAGATATTGGCTTGGAGTAGACTAGATCTTTTAGGCACCCCCAATAAAAAAATCCAGGGGGTTTAAGTCCGGTGATCTCGGGGGCCATGAAATAGGGCCAAGCCGGCCTATCCACCTTTGAGGGTATTTTGCATTCAGGTGATTTCTCACTCTTACTGCGTAATGAGCTGTGTTTTTTATTGTTCTATGCAAGCAGAGTTTCATTTTTATGAATAAATTTAAGCTATGAATGACTGAACTCATTATTTGATTTCGAAATCTTTATTCATTTTCAATGAATAAGTAATTGGTACTAATTCGTTTTTATTTTTCCATCGAATAGTAATTTGGTAATAATTCGTTTTATTTTATTTG
The DNA here is from genome assembly GCA_013421045.1 of Propylea japonica. NCBI lineage: Eukaryota > Metazoa > Arthropoda > Insecta > Coleoptera > Coccinellidae > Propylea > Propylea japonica. The sequence continues at coordinate 25,801 of JACDNR010000625.1, forward strand.
TAATGAATATTCCACATACCTCTATTGTAGCAACACAGGGTATTTTTTAAGTTGATACTTTTCTTTTAAACACTGTAAGAAAATGAGAAATTTTGTCAAATACAATTAGGTCCGGTAAGGTTTTCGAGATACAGGGTGTTGAATGAAAATAATGCCATATTTCTATTCAACCAGAGAAACGACGCTACTGCTTTTTTCAAAATAAAAATAATTTTCGTAATTTTCCACTAGATTCCAACAAAATGGCTTCCTGACTTTAACACATGAGCTCAGAATAACGTTACAACAAAAACAGTTTTTCGACTATTTAGTAGGTAATCAAGTAGTTACGAGAATGAAAAACTACAGAATGCCTAGGCTTGTATACCTTTTTGGAATTTGCAATAACTGAGCAAGTTTTTAGGATGATGTCTACCAGGGGCGTCCTACATTTTTTTTACATTGTAGCTCATCAAACTTGAAAGAAATTTCAATTAGTTTCTCAATTTTCTTTGTAAATCACGAGTTTCTAACTTTTTACACTAGTTTGATGATTTAAGTCGTGTTTCCGATAGCTGAACTATCTCATGTGAAATTAAAAAAAACAATATCGAAATAACCTCTCTCGTTTGTAAATGGAACTAGAAAAACTAATCGCACTTGGAAATTTCTAAAAATACGAAAACCATGAATATCTCGAAACCGTGGATTTTTCATTAAGGTCAAAATTTGGAATAAGTTAGACCACGACAGTGTCTATCTATAGTTGCAGGCTTATCCATTGTTT
>JACDNR010000626.1:0-57934 GCA_013421045.1 Propylea japonica
TTTTTAGCCATTTTAATGTGCAATCCTCATGGCAACCGTACACAAAGTATTCAGAAGCACTACGAGAAATGTCAAAACTCTACTGGAACATAAAATTCCATTATGTCAAATGTATGTCTTGTGCAAAAGGAGAAGGTATTTTAATCAGAATTCATACACTATTCATGTTGAGATCGTCGGAAAAATCTTGTAATCAACACGGTTATTAATCTAGCGACTAATGCTCTCGAACTATGAACGCGTTCGCTCCGCTCACGCATTAAAATATCTTGACCATTAGTCGCTGTCTTTAATAACCTAGTTGATTAAATAACTATTAATGCACCATTTACGAGAAAATCGCGAAAAATTCTAAATATGAAGTCATTTTGAATAGTTATTTATGAAGGAACTAGTTACGCAAGCGATATTGACAAGGTTTTTTGAATAGACATAGTAACTAGTCCCATAAAGAGAAAAAAATTGAACTCTGGAATGTACGACCGGTTTTTTCACCATAATTTGACCCCCCCTTTAACTTTTGTTACTACAAGGAGAAACAAAAAATGTTTCGTAAAAAGTTTCACGAAATCATCTGAGGTTTTTTGCCATGAGTCCAGAAACTGAAATATATACAGGTGACCAACATATTGTTGGCAACTTCATTTTTTCAAATGGAACACCCTATATAATATATTTGGTTAGCTCTTTTTCCCCTGATTTCGAATATGTAACATATGCAAAACTCATCTGCGTGTGTTTTGACCTGCATAACAATAACCGCTCATCGAATAATATACTACTATTTATTCTAGAAATGAAATCACCTGTAATTTTTATTGCCAAGGCGTGGTCGCAATAATCGTTCTTATATTGAACCTTAAAAATTATTAGTAGCCCAAGCTGCTTAGAAGCAACCCATGAAGACCGCTAAAGCTGCAGACTTCCAAACTAAACCTCCCTGGACCAAAATTCCTTCACAAGAGACGGAAATGCATCGAGGATTATTCTCCTCGAAATCAATTTGAAATGAAACTAAATTGAAATAAGCCCTGACGTGAAGCCTGAAGCTTTCGCACGTTTGTTCATATTGGAAAAACAGTAATTCCAATTCAAAAATCCTAAGATATATTGATTCTTTTCTACTCGCACATTCATTCCCTTTCTGTTGATTCCTTGAAACTTGAAATAGTATACAGGGTGTCCCGTAAAGACCACGTCAAACGAAAACGGAAAGTAGATCAGAATGTGCTCTATCTGATGTGAAAAAATCGTTCATGTGAAAGTCTCCCAGTTTTCGAGATATTTTGATGTTTTTATGAAAATGTTGAATTTTTTTCACTTAAAATGCTTTCTCTCTTGCGAAAGCTACAATTAAATACTTTTCGAATCAGTTTTTTTTCCATAATATTTGTTGAATGATTACTTCAATACATACATGAAAAATAGCACAAAATATTATAATCTGCAAAATAAAGTATTTGTTGAAAATGTGAAAAAATTAAATTTTCACAGAAATTCTCCATTTTCGATAAACATTCGAATATCTTTTTTTCTGAAGAAGTTTATCACCTGTATTTTACCTTTTCGGAATCCTCACAAAGTGGGCAACTTTTCAACGTAATATGCAGAAAGCTCTAGTGTCTTTTTTTTACACCACGTCAGATAGAGTTCAGTACACAAAAACACTTCCTTCAAACAAGAATTTAAATTTTTTTTCAGAATCCCTGTACAATATTTTGTGCTATTTATCATTGCATGAATTGAAGTAATCATTCAACATCAATTTTAGGAAAAAACTGATTCGAAAAGTATTTAATTGTAGCTTCCGCAAGAGAGAAAGCATTTTAAGTAAAAAATTCAACATTTTCATAAAAATCAAATATCTCTCGAAAACTGTGAGACTTTCATATAACGAATTTTTCACATCAGATAGAGCACATCTGATCTACTTTCCGTTTCGTTTTTACGTGGTCTTTACGGGACACCCTGTATACATTACTAGCTAGGTAAGAGGGTTTTTACTGGCGATTGAGGATATGATTGAGCCGCAGGTGAGTCATTTACCTCCTTGAGCCAGTAAAACCCGTTACCTTGCGTGTATTGTTTTATATTTATTTGTTTCTTTCTCGTTTGGAAAAAGGTTAGATAAATTCCAAAAAATTCTCATAATTTGTCGCAAATGTCGTAAGCTATTTATGATTATTTATGACATCGGAAAATTATGACAACTGTCAGTGGCTTTACGAGAGGGAATTCCTCCGAGAATATTTGCTCATTTCTGACGAAAAAGGCCAGATCCAAATGAAACAAGGTATGCATATCGTTTTTTATACTTTTATAACATTTATTACTAAAAATATTTGTTCCAGGAACGATGAAATTAGAAGGATAAATGAAATTAGAAGCAAGTACGTGAAAAGGAAAGCGAATAGATACGAATATAACAAGGTACGAATATCGTTTTTGAATAGTTTGAGAACGTTTTTGAGAAATACATTTGTTCCAGGAACTCTGAAATAAGAAGGATGAATGAAATTAGAGCAAGTACCTACTTGAGAACTGTCAATGTAAATAATACTACTAACTTGTAAGAATTTAACAAGTTAACTGTCAGTTTTACAAGTTAGTGACTTGGTAAAATAAATTTTCTCTTGATTAATATCTATTGTGTTTTTGGAGACTGACGTTTACAAATGAGAAACCAATAAAATATTTTTCATTGAAACAAAAATTCATTTTTACTTCAAAATAATCACCTTTTTCAAAAAATAGGGTTTTTTCCATATAAATAGATGATGAATATTATCCGAAAGTGAGTTCTGATCGTGCTTAAGGTAACAAATAATTATTTCCGAAATCACTTGAACCCTACAAATAACTGGAGAGTTATCACCAAAGACACATTAACTTAGTTAAACGGTTTGAAGAGTAGGGAAAAGTGAGGTAATACGATCCCCAAGGGTCAATGATCCCCTGCCGTAAATCAGAAACAGCTTCTACCATCTATCCAAATACAGATGAACATGTTCCCCTGCACCCCTGCGAGTTAAAAATAATCAAAAAGTGTGGCTCTGAATAAGGTAAGCATGTTTTTGGACTTTCGTTTTTTTTTACATGTAAGTGTTTACTGAAATGTTTGTTTTATTTGCGGGTATAGTAGCAGTAAGCTAATATTTAAGCAATGTTTCGATCATCGTACGCGGTATGTGAAGGTTTTGTTTTGATCGATATTTGTAATTTAATATTTGGGGTGAAATGATCCCTTCTGTGTGTGTCTAAAATGATCCCTGGAATCATTTTACCCCATTAATAGTTTTTTGGTTTACAGATCATGCCGAGAATTTATAAACGTAAAACTAATCGCCAAAAGAGCCTGAAGAACACATGCAAAAGGCATTAGATATGGTATGGCTCACAAAACCGCGAGAAGAGAATTCGAGGTCCCTGTGATGGTAATAGAAAGAAGAGCCAAAGGTTAAAATAAAATAACTGTAGGCTCAGCTAAAAAGTTAGGTAGCAAACAAACAGTGTTCAACCTGAACAAAAACTGGAACTTGTTGACATGGAGACCAGAATAATATACGGGCTGACCACTCAGGATTTCCTAATCTCAGCTCACCAAAAAGGGCAGAAAAATAATTTACCGCATCAATTTTCCGAAGCTAAAGGAAAAGCTGGACTTGAATGGCTGCGTGGATTTAGACGTAGATATCCAGACATTACAATGCGTGCGCGGTTTTTAATAAGAATATTGTGGATGAATTTCTCTCGACTTTGAGAACGCCCAAGAAAATTATTATTTTTTTAACCCTCGAATATTTTTGTTTTGTGTTACTTGCTTACATACTTAAATTGTTATGAACAATAACATATTATCATTTAAATTTACAGCAGAGTTTTTTTTATTTCATTTTTTATTTGATATTTATCAACTTATAGTACAAAATGATCCCTGGGATCATTTTGCCCTACCCCAGGGATCATTTTATCCACAGGGGTGTATAAAATGATCCTTTACTAACTTTCACAAAATATCTAATACAAAAAACTACATAGATGAAATGAAAAATAAGTGGGCAGATACAAAGTTAAGTAAATCACTACCTTCAACAATTGAAATCTTGCGGCGGTTTGCCTTCAACTCTAGCCACAATTAAAATTTTCCCTTAAGGGGATCATTATACCTCACCTTCCCCTACAGTATTCGATTCGAAAACTTTGGTAGAAACCTCTTTTACTTCGACCGAAAAAAATTCCAAAAGTTCAAATATTGAATAACCTTAACACACTATGTGAAGGATGTCTGCTCCCTATATCCAACAAAACACACAAATCTATCACTGTTACACTACAACAAAGAAATAATCTGTTACAAGTGAGTGTTGAACTATAATAAACAAATATATCTTCTTCATAATCACAAGTGCTGATAACTGGGACACAGTTTATCGAGAACTGAATACATACAGATCGGATGACGAACCTCCAGCTGTGACGGACAAATCTAAACGATGATTTTTCCATTGCTTTAATTATTCAAAAGAATAGTATCGTCCTCTCGTCGGTTTATCGATTGTCTTCAAGGCGACACGATGTCTTCTGTTGACTTGACTTCAATAGTTGGTTTGCTAGTTTACGACTCCATCCATATAGGTCTGAAGACCAGTTCCGGTTTTGAAATTGAAAGCAGAGTTGTGCCGTAGGGTTGCCATACTAGGCCAAGCAATAGAGATATTTCCTTGACAAAAATACCACCTGGAAGCCACCTGTGCCATTCCGTGCAGGACAGTGCGTAGTTTTTTCCCACCATGTCCTCAACACGAAAATGCCATTTTTTTATTTGTTATTAACGAAAAACAACAAAAATTCCCGTTCTTTTTAGTTTTTTCGTTGCAAAATGGAAACTATTGATGCAGTGATAACGTTGCAATGGGATGAATTGTAGAGAATTACATAATGAAGAGATGATGGGTCAAACGATCCGATCGAATAATTAAAACTGGAGAAAAGCATAAAAAACCGGAAAATTGCGTGTTTTTTTTTCTTTTAACTCATTACTCTGCCATTTTGCAATATAAGTACTGAAACTTCACACGATAGTAGCTATTGACGTGCGAAAATCATGTGTGCCAAAATTGGATTCGGTCGGATAAACAGTTTTCGCATAATTCCCATTTGAATTTTTTTTGGACATATTTTCGCTGAAAGCTGGATGCGTTTGAGGTCGTCCGATTGAAATTAAAAAAATTGATTTGGAAAGAAGACGTGATCAGTAACAAAACGTCTATTCTGATTTTTCAATAAAACGCGTTTAAGTGTCAGTTGCAGGAACGTCCATTAAAATTTAAAGGTCCATTAAACTCTTAATCCTCCATTATTACAAGGAACTAATGGAGGATTAAGGGTTTAATGGACCTTTAAATTTTAATGGACGTTCCTGCAACTGAGCATAAGGGTACGTTCAGATGATGAGCGCTCAAACGCGCGTTTTTGCCAACGCGCGTTTACACTACATGTATTTTGTTTCTCGGTGTACACATGCTAACGCGCGTTTCGTCGTTGCAACATATACATGTAGTTGTAAACGCGCGTTAGCAAAACGCGCGTTGAGCGCTCATCATCTGAACGTACCCTTAGTGTGTTAAAACTAGTGAGAGCATGAGGGAAAACGGCCGACCGAGCGAGAGCGGTCGAGTGGAGAGGAAATAAGCGAATCGAGATGAAACGTATATTATGTGTACAAAATTTGGTGCGCTCTTCCGCGCAACAATTCTTATACTCGGCGACCGTTGGCTTCCGCGGCGTTTCCCCTCGATTCGCTCATTCTCTCACCACTCAGACTAATGAGTTAAAAGAAAAACACGCAATTTTCCGGTTTTTTTTTTTTTTCCGCTTTTCTTCCAGTTTTAATTATTCGATCGGATCGTTTGACCCCATCATTCTCTTCACAAAGTAATTCTCTACAATTCATCCCATTGCAACGTTATCACTGCATCAATAGTTTCCATTTTGCAACGAAAAACCTAAAAAGAACGGGAATTTTTGTTGTTTTTTTGTTAATAACAAATAAAAAAATGGCATTTTCGTGTTGAGGACATGGTGGGAATAAACTACGCACTGTCCTGCACGGAATGGCACAGGTGGCTTCCAGGTAGAATTTTTGTCAAAAAACTAATCATTTGTAGCTCTGTTGCTTGGCGTATTGCTAGTTTACGACTCCATCCATATAGGTCTGAAGACCAGTTCCGGTTTTGAAATTGAAAGCAGAGTTGTGCCGAAGGATTGCCATACGTCCGGATAAGCAGGACATACTCGTAGCTCTTTTACTGCGTGTCTGGCCAAAATACACTCTCCGGCAAAATAATCGATCCACTCAAAAAATCAATGAAGTTTGTTGATTCACAATAGTATATTATATTATAAGGATTAAAAGTGCATATTTTTTTTACGAGCAATATTTGCAGTTGCGAGGCGGAGCCGAGCGAATGCAAAATTGCGATATATATATATATCGGGTGTCCCAAGGTGAGTGGCCTATTAGATTTTTATGGAAACTATTGACGGTAAAGATTTCAAATTTGTGGATAGATATTTGGCCATGTATGGTACATTTTTAAATAATTTAACATTTCCAGTGTTGCCGGATGTACGACAATTGGGCAACAACTTTGTTATTTTAAATGGACATCCGGTATTTCTATTTTTTTATGATTCTCCATAATATATTAAATCTATTCACTCTTACTTTTCCATCCCTATCTTTAACGGTTTTTGAGTTATTAATTATTTTCGAAATTTTAGATCAAATTAGCGTATTAACGAAAATGACTCTAATTCGCTCAATATTTGAGATTTAAGTCAGAAATTTTGCAAGTCGTTAGATATTGATCTGTTCTGTGTCACTGCTTTTGAATTATGGTTGTCAATTATACAGGACGAACCAAAAAAAATCATCATTTGCCAAGTTACAAAATTGTAAAAAAGTCTATTTTTTCAAATTAGACACCTAGTATATTTTTCAATTTTTGGAATCAGTACACACACTCTACAATTTTTCTATTAACGTCCCTATACCTATCTCAACTATTTTGTAGCTTGGCGAATGATGATTTTTTTGGTCCATCCTGTATAACTGACAACTATCATTCAAAAGCAGTGACATAGATCAGATCAATATCTAACGACTTGCAAAATTTTTGACTTAAATCTCAAATATGAGCGAACTAGAGTCATTTTCGTAATACGCCAATTTGATCTAAAATTTCGAAAATAATTAATAACTCAAAAACCCTTAAAGATAGGGATGGAAAAGTAAGAGTGAATAGATTTAATATTTTATGGAGTATCATAAAAAATAGAAATACCGGATGTCCCATTTAAAATAACAAAGTTGTTGCCAAATTGTCGTACATCCGGCAACACTGGAAATGTTAAATTATTTAAAAATGTACCTTACATGGCCAAATATCTATCCACAAAATTTGAAATCTTTACCATCAATAGTTTCCTAATAATCTAATAGGCCACTCACCTTGGGACACCCGATATATATATACTATTATCATGATATTTCTTTTTTATTATGAAGTTTGAACGTTGACATTTGTGTGAAACACTACATCATTTTAAATGACAACCACCCGAATTGTTGCAAGCATCGATTCTTTTGAGGTAATTTTCGACCACATTTTGACACATATTGGGCGGTATTTCAGCCATAACTTGACGAATATTGGTTTTTAACTACTCAAGAGTTGAAGGTTTATCTGCATAAACACGGTCTTTCGCGTAGCCCCCCCCAAAAAAAGTCAAGCAGTGTCAACGCCGTCCACCGCGCCGTTGTTCAAGCACCCATTCGACGTATCCACGATGTGATGTGAATGGTCGGCTGGCTTCAGTTGTTGTGTGAGCTGGATTTTATTTGGGTGTAGGTGTAGATCTTAATGCAAATACTCATAATGTGACGTAAGACAGTCCTAATTCCTGAGAACGACGAGGAATCGACAGATTTGGGTCTTCGGCAACACTTTTCACTTAGAGTAGCGATATTTTCAGTGGTACGAGCAAAACGATGATGATGGGCTTACAATATCTGTAACCGATCCAGTCTCTTCAAATTTCTTCACACATTTTACCAATTGCTTGCGTAGTTGGACAATCATGTGAACCAAAATCTGCTCTTAAAGCACGATATGTGGCTGTGGCAGAATCGCCATTTTTGTACATATTAGGTTTTTACAATTTTCATGCGTTGTGCGATAGTCAAGCGATCCATTTTTATAAATGTCAGACTTTCAACGAAACAAAAAAATTTTTTTTTAAAACTTCGTTTGACAGATATCGAATTCCAGCCGTATACTTTTGAAACCACGAAATGGATAACCCGTTATTACACATCATTTTCTATGAAGTTACTTTGAAAGTCCTCAAGAATATTTGGAGAACATTTACTGAATATGAAACACGGTCTACTTTCAATATCCAAAGACAACATTCGAACATTCCATCAAGTAGGTAATTACGAATATTCCATGAATGTTCCTGTGCTATCTGGTTTTTTCGCACTGAAAAATATTTGAAATTGAATAATTCTGCAGCTTATTATGAATATAGAATCAATAAAAATAGGTACTTACATTTTTATGTCCTTTAGCCATCCGAAATACATGATTTCTGGATTTTTAGCTTTACTGTTATTGCAATGTACAATCGCACAATATGAAGAACCGGAAGAACCACCATTGAAGTGGAATCAGTTTTATAAAATTTGACAATGAAGTACAAACAACAGTAAATGCTAAATATTCCAAATATTATAATCTCAGACTCAGAGATATATACATACAGCACCAAAAACAACTTCTGAGATAAGAGGAGTAAGAGACATAAATCTGCCGAGTACAATGACCCTAACATATTTTCATAGAATCTACTCTCCAATAGTAACTTGTTCTTCTCATGAAACTTGCGAATCGGCAAATGTCGATTGTCGACCACAGATAATAAACTACAGGTACAGACTTGTGAAAGTGGTCGACATTTATTTTGTCGATTCGCGCATGCGACATTATTCAGGTTCTTTAGTCGACTTCATTGCAAGGAATCGCCACCAGAGTGTGCTGCTGATCTTTTGTGGTATGAAAATTAATAAACTTTTCCTGCATTTTCAGCAATGAAATCGACGTTAAAAATATTGGTCTTATGAATGAAAACTATCCAACGTTAGTATGCATGGGGGCGAGAAAAGCCAAATGTCACAATTAAAGAGACTGGGTAAATAACCTGAGGTTGAGCCCAATATGGGAAAGAAGAAGAAAATATTTATTCTTCTTGATTTTGAAAGTTAGAATTTCAAATTCGTAGCAGGTAGCTAGAGCAGGTATATATATCTCAAGATTTACAATGATTTCTTCATTTAACAAATTCTCTCGAGTTCTCAAGATATCAAGAAGACACTTAAATGCTATACAAAGGAAATAATTTACCAAAGATGGCGAGGGGTGAGTAATTTTTATTTATTGGTAGTAGTAGGTAGATTTCCTCCAAGTTGTTTGGGGTATTATCAACTAAAAATTGATTTATATCCGAAGTTGAAAGATATTTTATGATTAGTACTTATTATAATCTTTCTTTTGTTTTATCTTATTTGTGAAACTACATACCGAACTCAAATTATAACAATCCCATGAGAAATATGTTTCACTTCTTAGAATTGTATAACATTCCTCTTGTTACCCTCAGTATTTTATATGACTTTATTGTTCCCAACTACTTATTGCAGAGCTGCAGGTACTAGTGAATCATTAAAAACATTTTTTAGATGCATGGCTTTTTGTAGACTCAATATATGTATTATTTTTAACCCACTTTAACTGAGATTAACTTAGACACTGCTGGCAGTTCAGTTTAAAAATCTAATTATGACAGTAGTTTCTTAGTTAATCTCAGTTGAAGTGGGTAAAAAGAATACTAGTAATATGTGTACTTAGGTTTCATGACATCATATCGTATATATCTATTGACAACACTATTTAGAGGGAACATTTTACCATCAAACAACATTCGCCTCTCAACTATTGAGATAGTAAACGTAATATGTATATCTATACAGGGTTGGGATGAAGTATGGAACCAAGTAAATATCTTTTAAAACGAAATGGGCAATATTTGTGAAATTCAGCAGATAAGTGCAGGGTAAATATTAAGATAACAGTGATCGTTATGTCGTTATGTGAATGTTCGAGGGTGATTTATAGACCAAATCGGAGCAGTGTTTTTGTGTTTTTATAGTGGAAATAGTGACGTGAAGATGGTACATTTTTGGAACTTTGGGGGCCCATATCTTCTAAACTAAGACAGACCGCCACTTGTTGGTTTCACTAATGTTGTTCAGGAAGACTCAATGAATACAATGACACCAAAATCTGGTCGATATCTGCTGGTCACTGTTATATTAATATTTACCACTTCAATTTATATGGAACCTCCTGTAATATTGAAATAAGTTGTGCTGTTGAATTAGTACATAGTGCAAAAAATTCCTATACACAAGGAATGGTTGCATGTTAATCCATTTCTTTTGAGTTTTCTTACATTTCCATAAAAAACATTCAGATAATCAATTCAATGTTGTGTATGCATAGTAACTAATAAACAAGTACGATATAGCTGTAACCCAAGCTCTTTCACATATGCAAAGATATACAGGAGGTTCCATATAAATTAAAAAAGTTGAGATATTTCTGGTGCAACCAGAAGGATATTATCAACAAGAAATTATACATACATCAGAGGCATTTTGCGTCATTGCACTTACCTGCAATATTCTATAAGTGTTATCCTTCAAAGATATTTACTTGGTTCCATACTTTTTTTTTGGTTAGAAGTTCAAAATTCTTAAAATAATCTTCTCTCCAAAATGATGGAATGAATATCCAATAAGCTATTTGTTCTTTTGCTGTACACTGTACCATATAACAGAAAAGTCACATCTGTTATCCTCTGCATATCAAATGAGAATAATGCAAAATAGAATAGATTGGTTGTTAGGATTGATATCCCAATTTCTGTTTTGAAAATTTTGCTATTATAAATTTCATTAGGCGATTTATTTCTTTCGGTGAAATTTACCACTTGTTGAAAAAAAAACCTAACTAAACAATCTCCGGTATTTCTTCCAATGTATGTATGGGGATTGTGAAGGGGAAATTCATGATAATGGCTCATTGGTTGAAAGATTATTTGGGCTGTTTCCATTATCTTAGTTTGTTTTTATCCAACGTTTCGGCAAGCATACGCCTGCCATCCTCAGGGTATTTGCAAAATCGAACTTAGAATTCAGCAAATTAATGCGACCAGTTTCTGGCATTAGTTGTCAGAAAAATTGAAATTGTCACTAACATGATTTCTCAACTAAGATAATATACGTAGTAGTTGAATTAGGTTGGTACTTCCTTGATTCGAGTTCGTCCTCCTCAATTCAGAACATATTATTGGTCTCCAACATCCCTTATTTCAATGGGGGGCGCACAGATCGGTTTGGTAGTTATAGTCATGAAGGCTGCTTCCTTCAATTTCTTCCTATTTCAACTTCTTCCTTTGATATTATGGAAGCCCCGTTCCATTTGATATTGTGGTATTTGTTCATAGCATGTTGGACTAGTTTGGATTTTTCCTGTTTTTTGTTCTCTTTTCTCCCAGTTGAGCTAATCTCTGGTGTTCTTTGATTCTAATCTTGAGGAGGCGTTTAGTTTCCCCATTGTAGGATCTGCCGCATTCACAGGGTATTCCATAAATACATATATATTGATCATTCCCAACGTTCTTCGACTTCGACGTCTTCTGATTTCCAGCCTCCATTTGTCTCGGTCCTCCATAGGTTATCGTTTATCCCCCTCGATCTCATGTCCTTAGTTATTCCCTCTCTCCATTCAATATAGGTCTTCCCCTTTTTCTTCTTCCATGTGGCATCCACTCTAGGACCTGCTTCGGCAGTCTATCGTTTCCCATTCTCTGAACGTGCCCGTACCACCTCAGTTGTCTTTCTCTGATGTCGTCAGTAATTCGATGTTCTACTTTCAATAATAATAATAACAGTAATTATTGACCACCTGAGTCATAGGCCAGCGACCGAAGTCCTTCAGCCTAGTACAATTTAAAATACATAATGGCAAAAAAAAATACATTGCATGTGTATACAGATGTGGAAGAAACGGATGGAAACAGGGAGTTTCAGTGTTAAATTCACGCTGGTTCGGAGTCCAGTGGAGCAGTGGAAGAATCGAAACCTCGGAGCGATGCGATGTTGAATAAGCGGCTGGTCTGTTGGAATGGCAGTCCTGTAGTGAGTGGGGAAGCGCGCAAGCAACGATCTAACTCGTGTCTAGAGACACGAATTCTACTTTGGCTTCCGGGCTTCCGCGTTCGCCGCAGTCGCAGTGAGTTGGAAAGCAAATTAACCGCTGACTTTCTGTAGTTTTAAAAATTTTTAGAATCGTGGCTAAATGGCATAAATCCTCATAATAGAAAGAGAATCGAGTTCTACTTAATTGTAGAAATCAACAAGCCGGTGATATATTCCATTATAATTCAGCAAATTTATGAAAGGAAAATATCTCTGCTTTGTTTAGAACGTTAAATTGATACAATGGTGCCATAGAGTGAAAACATGAACGTTTTCAGTAAAATCACTAGGCTAATACCGTTTTCCTGTTTAAAATTCGTTTACATAAGAATTTGTATACCGGATTTTATGAAAAATTACTATGCCGGTAACAACTTGTTTTTTTTGTGTGACTCATCCGTGAATAAGATATTGCTCAGAAAAGAACTAATCTCATTCTCTTTTTCCATCATCTTTTCCCAGAATTCCATTCTTTTGAAATGGTCTTCTGGAAAAAATTCCTGAAAGGTTTGCACCTTATAACATTTGTAACAATTTATTTTCAAAATATTCCGAACAGTTCTATCGCCCAAATCGACTTGCTGGGCAATTTTTCTGCTAGAATAAGGTGCACTGGTTTCAACAGCAACACACACATCCACTTCTCTTGCCAAACGAATGCTGGGTAATTACATGATAGGGTTGTTGCCAAATTGTCGTACATCCGGCAACACTGGAAATGTTAAATTATTTTAAAAATGTACCTTACATGGCCAAATATCTATCCACAAAATTTGAAATCTTTACCATCAATAGTTTCCATAATAATCTAATAGGCCACTCACCTTGGGACACCCGATATATAATATACTATTATCATGATATTTCTTTTTTATTATGAAGTTTGAACGTTGACATTTGTGTGAAACACTACATCATTTAAATGACAACCACCCGAATTGTTGCAAGCATCGATTCTTTTGAGGTAATTTTCGACCACATTTTGACACATATTGGGCGGTATTTCAGCCATAACTTGACGAATATTGGTTTTTAACTACTCAAGAGTTGAAGGTTTATCTGCATAAACACGGTCTTTCGCGTAGCCCCACAAAAAAAAGTCAAGCAGTGTCAAATCGCGTCCACCGCCGGTTGTTCAAGCACCCATTCGACGTATCCACGATGTTGATGTGAATGGTCGGCTGGCTTCAGTTGTTGTGTGAGCTGGATTTTATTTGGGTGTAGGTGTAGATCTTAATGCAAAATACTCATAATGTGACGTAAGACAGTCCTAATTCCTGAGAACGACGAGGAATCGACAGATTTGGGTCTTCGGCAACACTTTCACTTAGAGTAGCGATATTTTCAGTGGTACGAGCAAAACGATGATGATGGGCTTACAATATCTGTAACCGATCCAGTCTCTTCAAATTTCTTCACAATTTTACCAATTGCTTGCGTAGTTGGACAATCATGTGAACCAAAATCTGCTCTTAAAGCACGATATGTGGCTGTGGCAGAATCGCCATTTTTGTACATATTAGGTTTTTACAATTTTCATGCGTTGTGCGATAGTCAAGCGATCCATTTTTATAAATGTCAGACTTTCAACGAAACAAAAAAATTTTTTTTTAAAAACTTCGTTTGACAGATATCGAATTCCAGCCGTATACTTTTGAAACCACGAAATGGATAACCCGTTATTACATCAATTTTCTATGAAGTTACTTTGAAAGTCCTCAAGAATATTTGGAGAACATTTACTGAATATGAAACACGGTCTACTTTCAATATCCAAAGACAACATTCGAACATTCCATCAAGTAGGTAATTACGAATATTCCATGAATGTTCCTGTGCTATCTGGGTTTTTCGCACTGAAAAATATTTGAAATTGAATAATTCTGCAGCTTATTATGAATATAGAATCAATAAAAATAGGTACTTACATTTTTATGTCCTTTAGCCATCCGAAATACATGATTTCTGGATTTTTAGCTTTACTGTTATTGCAATGTACAATCGCACAATATGAAGAACCGGAAGAACCACCATTGAAGTGGAATCAGTTTATAAAATTTGACAATGAAGTACAAACAACAGTAAATGCTAAATATTCCAAATATTATAATCTCAGACTCAGAGATATATCATACAGCACCAAAAACAACTTCTGAGATAAGAGGAGTAAGAGGACATAAATCTGCCGAGTACAATGACCCTAACATATTTTCATAGAATCTACTCTCCAAATAGTAACTTGTTCTTCCTCATGAAACTTGCGAATCGGCAAATGTCGATTGTCGACCACAGATAATAAACTACAGGTACAGACTTGTGAAAGTGGTCGACATTTATTTTGTCGATTCGCGCATGCGACATTATTCAGGTTCTTTAGTCGACTTCATTGCAAGGAATCGCCACCAGAGTGTGCTGCTGATCTTTTGTGGTATGAAAATTAATAAACTTTTCCTGCATTTTCAGCAATGAAATCGACGTTAAAAATATTGGTCTTATGAATGAAAACTATCCAACGTTTAGTATGCATGGGCGAGAAAAGCCAAATGTCACAATTAAAGAGACTGGGTAAATAACCTGAGGTTGAGCCCAATATGGGAAAGAAGAAGAAAATATTTATTCTTCTTGATTTTGAAAGGTTAGAATTTCAAATTCGTAGCAGGTAGCTAGAGCAGGTATATATATCTCAAGATTTACAATGATTTCTTCATTTAACAAATTCTCTCGAGTTCTCAAGATATCAAGAAGACACTTAAAATGCTATACAAAGGAAATAATGTTACCAAAGATGGCGAGGGGTGAGTAATTTTTATTTATTGGTAGTAGTAGGTTAGATTTCCTCCAAGTTGTTTGGGGTATTATCAACTAAAAATTGATTTATATCCGAAGTTGAAAGATATTTTATGATTAGTACTTATTATAATCTTTCTTTTGTTTTATCTTATTTGTGAAACTACATACCGAACTCAAATTATAACAATCCCATGAGAAATATGTTTCACTTCTTAGAATTGTATAACATTCCTCTTGTTACCTCAGTATTTTATATGACTTTATTGTTCCCAACTACTTATTGCAGAGCTGCAGGTACTAGTGAATCATTAAAAACATTTTTTAGATGCATGGCTTTTTGTAGACTCAATATATGTATTATTTTTACCCACTTTAACTGAGATTAACTTAGACACTGCTGGCAGTTCAGTTTAAAAATCTAATTATGACAGTAGTTTCTTAGTTAATCTCAGTTGAAGTGGGTAAAAAGAATACTAGTAATATGTCTACTTAGGTTTCATGACATCATATCGTATATATCTATTGACAACACTATTTAGAGGGAAACATTTTACCATCAAACAACATTCGCCTCTCAACTATTGAGATAGTAAACGTAATATGTATATCTATTCAGGGTTGGGATGAAGTATGGAACCAAGTAAATATCTTTTAAACGAAATGGGCAATATTTGTGAAATTCAGCAGATAAGTGCAGGGTAAATATTAAGATAACAGTGATCGTTATGTCGTTATGTGAATGTTCGAGGGTGATTTATAGACCAAATCGGAGCAGTGTTTTGTGTTTTTATAGTGGAAATAGTGACGTGAAGATGGTACATTTTTGGAACTTTGGGGGCCCATATCTTCTAAACTAAGACAGACCGCCACTTGTTGGTTTCACTAATGTTGTTCAGGAAGACTCAATGAATACAATGACACCAAAATCTGGTCGATATCTGCTGGTCACTGTTATATTAATATTTACCACTTCAATTTATATGGAACCTCCTGTATATATTGAAATAAGTTGTGCTGTTGAATTAGTACATAGTGCAAAAAATTCCTATACACAAGGAATGGTTGCATGTTAATCCATTTCTTTTGAGTTTCTTACATTTCCATAAAAAAACATTCAGATAATCAATTCAATGTTGTGTATGCATAGTAACTAATAAACAAATACGATATAGCTGTAACCCAAGCTCTTTCAACATATGCAAAGATATACAGGAGGTTCCATATAAATTAAAAAAGTTGAGATATTTCTGGTGCAACCAGAAGGATATTATCAACAAGAAATTATACATACATCAGAGGCATTTTGCGTCATTGCACTTACCTGCAATATTCTATAAGTGTTATCCTTCAAAGATATTTACTTGGTTCCATACTTTTTTTGGTTAGAAGTTCAAAATTCTTAAAATAATCTTCTCTCCAAAATGATGGAATGAATATCCAAATAAGCTATTTGTTCTTTTGCTGTACACTGTACCATATAACAGAAAAGTCACATCTGTTATCCTCTGCATATCAAATGAGAATAATGCAAAATAGAATAGATTGGTTGTTAGGATTGATATCCCAATTTCTGTTTTGAAAATTTTGCTATTATAAATTTCATTAGGCGATTTATTTCTTTCGGTGAAATTTACCACTTGTTGAAAAAAAAACCTAACTAAACAATCTCCGGTATTTCTTCCAATGTATGTATGGGGATTGTGAAGGGGAAATTCATGATAATGGCTCATTGGTTGAAAGATTATTTGGGCTGTTTCCATTATCTTAGTTTGTTTTATCCAACGTTTCGGCAAGCATACGCCTGCCATCCTCAGGGTATTTGCAAAATCGAACTTAGAATTCAGCAAATTAATGCGACCAGTTTCTGGCATTAGTTGTCAGAAAAATTGAAATTGTCACTAACATGATTTCTCAACTAAGATAATATACGTAGTAGTTGAATTAGGTTGGTACTTCCTTGATTCGAGTTCGTCCTCCTCAATTCAGAACATATTATTGGTCTCCAAACATCCCTTATTTCAATGGGGGGCGCACAGATCGGTTTGGTAGTTATAGTCATGAAGGCTGCTTCCTTCAATTTCTTCCTATTTCAACTTTCTTCCTTTGATATTATGGAAGCCCCGTTCCATTTGATATTGTGGTATTTGTTCATAGCATGTTGGACTAGTTTGGATTTTTCTGCTTTTTCTCCCAGTTGAGCTAATCTCTGGTGTTCTTTGATTCTAATCTTGAGGAGGCGTTTAGTTTCCCCATTGTAGGATCTGCCGCATTCACAGGGTATTCCATAAATACATATATATTGATCAGTTCCCAACGTTCTTCGACGTCTTCTGATTTCCAGCCTCCATTTGTCTCGGTCCTCCCATAGGTTATCGTTTATCCCCCTCGATCTCATGTCCTTAGTTATTCCCTCTCTCCAATTCAATATAGGTCTTCCCCTTTTTCTTCTTCCATGTGGCATCCACTCTAGGACCTGCTTCGGCAGTCTATCGTTTTCCATTCTCTGGACGTGCCCGTACCATCTCAGTTGTCTTTCTCTGATGTCGTCAGTAATTCGATGTTCTACTTTCAATAATAATAATAATAATAACAGTAATTTATTGACCACCTGAGTCATAGGCCAGCGACCGAAGTCCTTCAGCCTAGTACAATTTAAAATACATAATGGCAAAAAAAAATACATTGCATGTGTATACAGATGTGGAAGAAACGGATGGAAACAGGGGAGTTTCAGTGTTAAATTCACGCTGGTTCGGAGTCCAGTGGAGCAGTGGAAGAATCGAAACCTCGGAGCCATGCGATGTTGAATAAGCGGCTGGTCTGTTGGAATGGCAGTCTGTAGTGAGTGGGGAAGCGCGCAAGCAACGATCTAACTCGTGTCTAGAGACACGAATTCTACTTTGGCTTCCGGGCTTCCGCGTTCGCCGCAGTCGCAGTGAGTTGGAAAGCAAATTAACCGCTGACTTTCTGTAGTTTTAAAAATTTTTAGAATCGTGGCTAAATGGCATAAATCCTCATAATAGAAAGAGAATCGAGTTCTACTTAATTGTAGAAATCAACAAGCCGGTGATATATTCCATTATAATTCAGCAAATTTATGAAAGGAAAATATCTCTGCTTTGTTTAGAACGTTAAATTGATACAATGGTGCCATAGAGTGAAAACATGAACGTTTTCAGTAAAATCACTAGGCTAATACCGTTTTCCTGTTTAAAATTCGTTTACATAAGAATTTGTATACCGGATTTTATGAAAAATTACTATGCCGGTAACAACTTGTTTTTTTGTGTGACTCATCCGTGAATAAGATATTGCTCAGAAAAGAACTAATCTCATTCTCTTTTTCCATCATCTTTTCCCAGAATTCCATTCTTTTGAAATGGTCTTCTGGAAAAAATTCCTGAAAGGTTTGCACCTTATAACATTTGTAACAATTTATTTTCAAAATATTCCGAACAGTTCTATCGCCCAAATCGACTTGCTGGGCAATTTTTCTGCTAGAATAAGGTGCACTGGTTTCAACAGCAACACACACATCCACTTCTCTTGCCAAACGAATGCTGGGTAATTACATGATAGGGCCAGTTTTCATCGATGGTAACCTAAACGCTACAAAATATTTGGATCTATTACAGAATCAAATTATTCCGACAGTTCGACAGCTACCAATTAATTAATTATTTTATTTTCAAACCAGTTATGACGAAAAAGAACCTGAATATTAATTTTCACAGGAAATTATTTGTTTCATTCATTGAGGCAAATAACTTCCGCCCATAAGAGTGGAGAAAATTTGTCGTATTCATTTTCAATAGTCATACGATGTTATCCATCTCCCGTTTGCAGTGTTACTGATTCGATATTCGATCCTAGATCGGCTAGATCGTTGCCTGCGCGCCTCCCCACTCACTACAGACTGCCATTCCAACAGACCAGCCGCTTATTCAACATCGCATCGCTCCGAGGTTTCGACTCTTCCACTGCCCCACTGGACTCCGAACCAGCGTGAATTTAACACTGAAACTCCCCTGTTTCCATCCGTTTCTTCCACATCTGTATATCAAAATAATGTGTGTATCTATTTACTGGCAATCAAGCTGTCCATTACAGTCATTGTAGGGAACTTTCGGGGTGGATTTGTTGTTGGTGTTCTGTGGAACATCGCATTTATCTCGTCTATTTCTCTGACTCTCTTCAAAAATCTTGCATTTAATACTTTGAGTCTTTCTCCAATTGGCTGTATCTTAGTTTTCCTATATAAGAGTCATTTGATGGATTGTGTAGGGAGTTTAGAGGATGTCTCAACCGTGTTATGGTCCTCAATGATGTTCTTTCTCCTATCTCTATATTCCTCAGGGTAGAATTTGGAATGTTTGAATATAAGGGATGTCCGTACTCTAAGATAGGTCTGCAGATTGATTTGTATATCTTGGTAGCATTTAAAGTGTTTAGCTCTTGCAATTGTTTTTTTCTTGGAGAGGTTTGCCTGGAGTTTCATGTTTGCTCTGTTGTCAATTTGTACGCCAAGATATTTTATTGACGGAGATGGTGTAATTCTACTTTCATTATCTCAAGAATTCTCTCATTCCTTACTCTGTCCAATCTACTCTTCTCCAATAATCCATTTCCATAGC
Organism: Propylea japonica; assembly: GCA_013421045.1. Classification (NCBI taxonomy): domain Eukaryota; kingdom Metazoa; phylum Arthropoda; class Insecta; order Coleoptera; family Coccinellidae; genus Propylea; species Propylea japonica. The sequence continues at coordinate 19,810 of JACDNR010000626.1, forward strand.
TTCGAGTGAGCGGAAAGCCTTCTGTTTTAATGGCCATATTTCACTACCGTAGGATGATATAGTTTTGACTATGGAATCGTACACTCTGTGCTTGTTGTTTTTTGAAATTGATTTATCCCTAAGTATTCCATTTAGTTGCCTGATTGCTGTTCTTCCTAGGTTGTTTCGGTGTTTTATCTCCTCATCCATACTTCCGTCGTTTCTGATCTGTACTCCAAGATATGTGTATTTGCTGCATTTCTTTATAACTTGCTGTTCCAGTACCAAATCCTGTTGCTCTCCTCCAATACACATACAGAGTGTCCCATTACTCAACGTCAACCCGGAACCAGGTGAAAAGGCAAGTATTGCTGGTTGTCAGAAAAATATAAAAAAAAATCTAAGTTGCATGATTTTTAAATAATGGACATTTGGAAAAACACGAAAAATTTCACACCCTGTGACAGTCTTTTCGCTCCTGTTGCCACAAATATCAACATTTTCCAACGTTTTTTTTTTGCTGTGTAACCTTGAATAATGCTTGTCTAAACTGTAATCAAAATTTGGATACCAGCTGCTCTAGGTTTCATAAAAATAGGGCTTGCTTCTCAGAAAAAAAATTCAAAACAAACAATTGCCTAGTTTCAACTGACTGTATTGAAAAAAAAATGAACTACGCAAGTTTGGCATGTTTTGTCAAAAGTTGGCGCATTTAGTAAGGATTCCAAAATGGTATAATACTTGTTAAACTGTAGCTGCTGTAGTTCAAATTTATTTTCGATTGCCTTTGAATACACTTTTTCTTAAACTGCTTCCCAGTAAAAAAGTCCAATGGATTCAAGTCCGGTGAACGGGACGGCCACGAGATTGGACCAGAACGTCCGATCCATCTTCCGGAAAAAAATGTTACCAGAAAAAAAATTTCCAGAGAAATTTCTCCGGAAAAATTTTTTCTGGAAAAATTATTTTCTCTGGAATTTTTTTTTTCTGGTAACATCCTTTTCCGGAAGATGGATCGGACTTTCTGGTCCAATCTGGTGGCCGGCTCTTTCACCTTACTTGAATCCATTGAACTTTTTTACTGGGAAGCAGTTTAAGGAAAAGTGTATTCAAAGGCAATGGAAATAAATTTGAACTACGGCAACTACAGTTTAACAAGTATTATACCATTTTGTAATCCTCACTAATTGCGCCAACTTTTGGCATAACATGCCAAACTTGCGTAGTTCATTTTTTTTCAATACAGTCAGTTGAAACTAGGCAATTGTTTATTTTGAATTTTTTTTCTGAGAAGCAAGCCCTATTTTAATGAAACCTAGAGCAGCTGGTATCCAAAGTATTCCAAAGTTGGAAAAAGTTGATATTTGTGGCAACAGGAGCGAAAAGACTGTCACAGGGTGGGAAATTTTTCGTGTTTTTTTCAAATGTCCATTATTTAAAAATCATGCAACTTAGATTTTTTTTATACTTTTCTGACAACCAGCAATACTTGCCTTTTCACCTGGTTCCGGGTTGACGTCGAGTAATGGGACACCCTGTATACTCTGTCTTACTGATGTTTACTTCTAGGCCCCACTTGTCGTACTCCTCTATAAGTTGGTTGTACTCTGCCCTGTCTTCCGTCAAGAGTTCTCTGAAATGTTCGTCCCACTTCTGTAAAGAGATTGGTGAGACAATGTCTCTCTTCTTGTTCTGCCGAAGAGCTCTCAATGTTCTCAAGCTCTCTGTGCTCTTTGTACCTCCTATATTTCCCAGCTTTTGTTTTTCTTCGCTGCTATTGCTCTATGCACTTGTTTCTGGGCTGATCTGTATTCCTTTCTGCATTGTTCTGTTTTCGTACTGAGGTATATGTTATATTTTCCCTTTTAGCTCTGATTATTTCCTCGATCTCTTCGTCCCACCAATACGGTTTCCTTCTGATCCTCCTCTCTTGTTCTCCCAAAGCCTCTAGCGCTGCACCTGTTAAGCATTCTTTTATGTAATCATATTGTTGTTCCGTGGTCTCAAAATATTCTTGGGTGAGTTTGGCGTTTAATCTGGATCAGTGGCGGCTCGTGGGTGAAAAAAGAGGTGAAGAGCTAAACAAGCAGAAAAATCTAGAATAACATCTTTTTTATGTAAACTCACCTATTTTTTGTATATCAGGTCCAACCTTCGGTCCTTTAATTAGCAAATTTGTCCGTAATGTCTTCATAAAATGGTTGTTTGTTTGTTAGTTGAATTAAAAGTTCTTTTTGAATGGAAATATTGGCCAAAAAGGAAAGCCTTTGTTGAGATACAGAATTTCTTAAATAACCAATTGTATTCCGAAAACCAAGATGATTTGAAATTAATATTATATGATTTGCCATTTTTCATTTCTTTTCTTGTAGAAATTTTCAAGTTAATAGTAGGCCGACTTTCATTTAAGATGTCCTTTTTGTCTTCGTCTTTCCAACGATGAAACGGAGTTTCTATTAAACTGCACACAATGTCATTAATGGGGTTCATTTTTAATATCGAAGCCGAAGCACTTAAAGTAAACAACGGTCAGACGTTCTCACTGGAGGCGACGCGCGAACAGTAAAACGTAAAGCAGCGTCCACACTATGTCGGAGTATGCCGGGCGAGGCCGGGCGGCCCAAGCCGGGCGGGTTCGTTCGGGCCGGCACGACGTCCACACCGAAAACGAGGCCGCCCGGGTTATATCTACCTATATTCGACAATTCAATTGTAACTAAAGCCGCCCGGTGCCGCTCGGCACGTCCCCACTACATATTTTCGTTCGGCTCGGGCCGGCATCCTTTGATCTGTACCTACTTTCTGCGGGTTGGGATCGGCTCGGCTCGGGCCGGCTTTTTAAGCCGCCGGGGCGTCCACACCAACCCGGCTTAGGCCGCCCGGGTCAGCCCGCTCGGCCTCGCCCGGCATAGTGTGGACGCTGCTTAACAGGTGCAGACTGCAGAGGGTTACTGGAGCTCTTCACTACAGCGAGAAAACGTAATAGAAAGCCCCGGTGACGTCACCCGTTACCATAGCAACGCAGTCTACTTGAGCGATCGAGGTGCAAGTTCCGTGACAAACCTCTTCACTCGATGCGGCAACCGACAAGATATTTATAATGAGTTTCGTGATTCGATAATAATCTCGATAATAAACGTCTCCTGAGTTCTGACATGGAGCTAATGAGACGATTAAATTATTGTATAAATAGTGAATAATAATTATCATCCTCAATGAAAATTTTAGGTGACCCGAACCCTAGAATTTTTAGGTGAAGAGCCACTTCACTCCCTTCACCTGAAAAGCCGCCACTGATCTGGATTGGTATAGTTTTCTAACACTCTCTTGGTCAAAGCTCTCGAGGTTATATTTTTTGTTCTCCGTGATTTCCTGTCCGTTGTCTTCGGTGTAAGTTTTTTGAATTCCGAAGGGGATAATTTAGGCTTCGACGAGGTAATGGTCGCTTCCACATGTTACTCCTCTGTAGGCTCGTACGTCTTGGACGATCATCCGTGTTTGCTGTCGTGTGATCACATAATCTATGATTGATTTCAAATTTCTTGTATGTTGGACCCAGGTGAATTTGTGAATTGAGCGGTGTTGAAAGAATCCATACAGTATTTTGAGGCTGTTATGTTCACAAATATCTACCGATTTGGAAATTCACATCGAAAACATACGATATACAAGGCATCAGACAGAGAATTCTTCCCTCCAGTTGCTCAGATGAATAGGCGAGATAATCAAGTGCGATAACTGAATGAATTCAACTGTCTCACTGCGATAATCTAGTCTTGTCTCTCTCTTATCGCAGTATGGTAGGGAACCCGCACTCAACGTATAGAATTTTTAATTTGTCAGGCTGCCCGTAATACTCGATTCAAGTATTTACTGTTGCCTACCATACTAAAGAACTACGCTCCTCTAAATGATAAGAGAGAGACAAGACTAGAATAACGAAGTAAGACAACTGAATTCAGTGTGTTACAGCAAGTGATTGTCTCGACTATTAATCTGTGCAACTGGAGGGAAGAATTCTCTGTCTGATGCATTCTATATCGTATATTTCAGATGTGAATTTCCAAACCTGTATAAGTCTGCTTCCGTTGTCATTTACTGTGTCCTCTCCGAATTGACCTATTATTTTATCCTGCTGTTTTGATCCCGTTCTGCCATTGAAATCACCCAACAGAATAACTTCTCTAGAGGTTCCAATTTTTGATATTTCATACGAGAGTTGTTCGTAGAATTCATCCTTCTCTCTTACACTGGAATCGTCGTTAACGGCATATATTCCAACAATTGTGACCTTATTCCCCAGCAGAGTTAGGTTTAGTTTGATTATGCGTTGGCTTATTGCTTCCCAGGAATTAACGTATCTCCTTAGATCTTTTCGTACAAGTATGGACACTCCCTGCTGAGCCCTCTTATCAGTAGCCACTCCAGAGTAGAAATGATCATAAAATCCCAGATTTTCCGATCCTTGGCCCTTCTTCTTTGTTTCCGTGAGTACTACTATATCCATGCTAGAACTTTTCAATTCCTGAACAACATCATTCAGTTTGTGGGAAAGATATTAAAAAACTTCTCTTTCATAAATAAATTCCTTGGTAATTTGATTCCTGTTGAAAGGTATGATATATGCCACAATAGGCCGTGTGAACTCAGTGGTAGCACTCACAAAAAATAATGAAATGTATGGTAACTATATTCAAGGAAGGTTTCATATTTGAGTATGAAATAATAATTTTGTCATCCATAAACCAGAATGCTGTTTTTCCTAATTAATCACCTTATTGAATTTTAGGTATATCTCCCTTGTCGCCGAGAATTCAGAAGATATGTGGCATATTTATAATATCGTATCGAAGGGGGATGAGGTTAGAGCTCCTACCATACGTAAACTTAAGAGTGAATCAGATACAGGTTCAACAAAACCTATACGCATTCGGTGCATCCTTACTATAATTGTGGAAAATATTGAATATGATGCAGCAGCATGTATGATTCGATTGAATGGTAAAACTTCAGAAGAACACCTGCATGTTAAGGTAAGATTAGTTTGAATATCCTCACATTATTTCACTGTAATGATGATAAGATTGATAAGTTATATTTTTCATTCTGTGACAGTGATAGAAATGAAATATTCAAACCATAATGGTCGCATATTGAAAAACTTCTCTTCTATAGAATCCTATACTCCTTTATCTTTGATTTGTCAGTATCTCTTTGTTGAGTAAATTTTTTATGTTCTTTGGTTCGAATATTTTAAGAACTTTCAGATTCTTCAATATAGGCTGTATGACACTCACAAAGTACTTCATTATATGGAATTTTAAGTTAGTAGATTTTCTTGATCAGGGGCCTATTGCACCAAAATACTTTATGTCTGTTCAACATAAGTTTGTCACACGTTTTTTATCAATATTCCTAAATTGAATTCGATATTTAGGATGAAATACCACTATTTAAATGGGAGATGATTACCCTTTAATAGGGTCCCAAAGCGGTCTTAGAAGAACAGAGAATTCGGGAAATCATCACTTGGAATGCCAGACCTGGTTTAAAACACCCTCCTGGCCCAAGAGCATGAATTGAGTATTTTGTATTTAAATATTGAAGGTATATATTCGAATAGTTAAGTCAATTTTGTGAAAACTGCGAGACTGGGTTTTTTCTATTGAGGTTTTTCCCTGTACTCTGGTATCATACGCCAGAATAGTATGGTACCCCGTTTCGCACCAACCTCAGCTAGGGACTTTTTCGTTTGATGTATTGTATTTTGTTAGCTCTCAATTCAAAAGAATATATATATATATACTTTGCAACTTTTCACTTTGTACTTTGCATTCTGACAAATTTGTAAAGTGAAAATCAATTCTAGTATAACCTCTTTAATCCGGACAATTAAATGCAAGGAGTCTGTCCAAACTAGAGAAATTTCCGGATTACCTAAAAGCATGTTAATAGTGGTTTTTCAAACACCATATTCATCAGCAATAGATTTAATACTTATTCCCCATTCAATTCGATCTATAATTTTCGTCTTCAGTTGCAAATATAAAGTACCGTACTCTTCTTTATGCATTTTTCAACTTTTTCAACACTAGACTCTTCCCATATTACGCGACGATGAGTATAGAGAATGCCGCCTCCCGAGGGTTCTCCTTCTGACAAGTTCAAACTCTAAATTCTTTATGGTGTCCGGAATATCGCAGTGCGTCCGGATTACTGGATGTCCGGAGTAAAGAGGTTACATTTAATTTTGCGAAGGTCTTTCCACTTTGCACCTGACTTTTCACATTGCATTTTTCCATTATGAATGCGTTTTGTGCAAAGCGAAAAATTGCAAAGTATTTTAAAACAACAGGCCCGGGGTTTCACTACAGTTAGATCACTCCTGATGGTATCTTGAGTCTTGAAAGGTGTTCCCACATTGTACTCATTTCCAATTCTTCTGATCTTTTCAAATAACCTTTCAACATTATAGTACTACTACATTAGTTATATTTTCTGTTGGTTCGTTTTGACTTGTATGTAGTGGTTCCATATTATTGTGTCCAATTGCTTTGGCCTTTCTAACACTTTTTGGAGATATCCATTTTGCTTGAAAATTTCAGTGATAGTTTTATATTCTTTAAGGAAGAATATTTTTGATGCCTTATGGTGTCTTGAAATATACATATGCAACAAAATTTAAAAGGAATTGATGAAAATTTAGATTTATTTATTTTTATTTTTTTTATTTTTTATTTTTATGGATGGACCCCCATTTCGGAGTAACATACTGCCAAATTTGAATTTCCATAATTATTTTTCAAACCAATTGAAAAGAAAGTATCAATACAGCAATGTAAAAAATAATTATAATAATGTACAATCATTTTCAATATACATTTATATTAGGTGCTTGATCAAAGGACATAGAGAAAAAAGGTAATTTACCTGGTATACAGATTTGGAAATTCATCAGACAGAGAATTCTTCCGTCTAGTTGCACAGATGAATAGTCGAGATAATCACGTGCTGTAACTGAATGAATTCCTTTGACTTATTGCAATAACCTAGTCTTGTCTCTCTCTTATCGCAGTATGGTAGGGAACCTGCAATACGTATGGAATTATTTAATTTGTCAGGCTGACCAAAATACTCGATTCAAGTATTTACTGTTGCCTACCATACTGAATGAACTACGCTGCTCTCAACAATAAGAGTGAGACAAGACTAGAATATTCCAATAAGACAACCAAATTCAGTGTGTTACAGCACGTGCTTGTCTCGACTATTAATCTGTGCAACTGGAGGGAAGAATTATCTGTCTGATGCATTCTATATCGTATGTTTCAGATGTGAATTTCCAAACCTGTATATTATATCACTGCCCAAAATTATCCAACGCTGGGGTAATAATAATAATTTATATCTGTGAACTACTCCGACTCATAGTGGTTCCCTGTATAATTCATTCCAATTGCTATAAGCACAGATGGAATATAGTTTAATGGTATTCTAACTTGTTTCAGATGCAATCTTACCATACTCTCGAGCTTGATTTAAAAAGAGAATTTTCCATGAAAAAAGAACCTTGGGATTCAATTTCCCTGGAAAGACTTAATTTTGCATGCAATCCTGCAGAGCATGCAGATGTGGCAGCTGTCCTTATGGAAGAAGGAACAGCCCAAATTTGTCTGATCACTGCTAGCATAACCATTGACAAAGCAAAAATTGATTATGACATTCCTAGGAAAAGGAGAGGATGTGCGATACAGCATGATAAGGTAAAATTAAAAGTAATATTAAATCATTTATTTGAAGATCATATGTGTTATGAACAGATTTGTCCTCGAAAAAGAATTCTTTTTATGTGGTGTTATTGATTTTATGCACCTTCTACATTTGGCGTACATTGGCGGTAGAACAACCCAAGTTAAGATCATATTCATTGAGAACGATATCTAGAATAATATCAGTTTTGGACATTCAGCCTCATCAACTGCAGAAGACGGATTTATCCAACTAATGTGTCTCATTTTAAAGATGAAATGTTTTCTGATATTATCATTTATTTATTGGAAATGAAGAGGGCTGCTGCGATGAATCAAATGATATTCATAATTCAGTCTTCAATATATGGAAAGGAAAAAAATAATCCTATTCGTTTTTTAAAATGAAAACCCTAGAATTTCATAATGAATTTATTTTAAAAATGGAAGACTTCACGAAAATAAACAGTTATTCTTTATTATATATACTGATATGGAATCGTGTATTTCTGTTTTAATTTATTTGTGATTTCTCTTGTTTGCGAAATTACACGAACTAAACAATTTCTTGAAGTAATTTTTATTGAATTATTAGACTCTTTTCAGGGTGGATTCTAGTGAAGCAAATTTCGTGACTTTTCTCTATTTTATTAATTTCTAATTGTCAATACATTTTCATGGTAACACATCTTAATTTTTAAATCCTGCCTACTTACAAACTCTTAAAATTATAAATTCATATCAATTTCCATAAAACACAGATTATAGAGTATATATACTATATATATATATACTATATAATCTTTGCATAACAATACATACAGTTGAAAATTATCTTGATAGATTTATGTTGTAAACATCGTACAAGTCAGAATCCTTTTCATGTTTATTCAAATTGAAAGAATGATAATTTAAATTTGAACATCCTCATAATTCTTAGTTTCATTTCATTCATTCATTCTTAGTACTATTAGTGCGGGGATACCGCCAATTCAACTTGAGCTCCCATAGCCTAGTGATTAGTGATTCGCAATGAAAAACTTTTCATTAGGTACTGTATTAATTTTACTCTGTATGCTTTATTCTAACATTAAAAGTCCCTCGATATGAAGAATAGATATAAACTGTGTAATAATTACCCTTTTTTTAACTTTTTAGCGTCTGGAGAAATTTTATGAACTTGTAATGCAAGCTGTTCTACGTCACATAGATTTCGATGTTGTCAAATGTATCGTGATTTGTTCCCCTGGCTTTGTTAAAGATAAATTCTATGAGTACATGTTCGAAACTGCTTCCAACAGTAATAACAAAATTCTACTGGATAACAAGGCAAAATTTTTGCTAGTGCATTCATCCTCTGGCTTCAAACATTCATTAAAAGGTTTGTAGTGATTTTGTTCCTAGTACTTTTAATTGCACATTGTAATTTACAAAATGTAAAAATTCATGATCATTGAATGATAATAACTATTAACATTTCAGATATTTTAAATTTCATCCAAGTCAACAAATTTTCTTTAGAGATTTATAAATTCATCAATATTATTTTTCAGTATATTTTTTGCATTAAATTGTTTTAATCTTTCCTTTAGAGGTGATGCAAGATCCAACTGTGATCAAGAATATAAGCGAAACTAAAGCTTCCGGAGAAGTGAAGGCTCTTGAAGATTTTTATACAATGCTACAAATTAATCCATCGAAAGCTTTCTATGGCTTGAAGCATATACAAAAAGCTACTGAGGCGCAGGCTGTGGAAACTTTGCTAATATCCGATAAATTGTTCAGGTTTGTCTATTTTTACATCTCTATTTTGTTGTAATAGTTTTTTAAGTTTTTGATATTCTTCTCAATGCTCAAAATTTTATGTTTTAACTTTTTTTAGATGTCAAGATGGTGATTCCAGGAAATTATATGTTGGAATAACTGACGATGTTAAAAAAGCTGGTGGCAAAGTAAAGATATTTTCCAGTTTACACATAACTGGTGAACGTAAGTATTTTTTGCGCTAATTGATAAATAGAGTAAACACAGCCCATATTAGCTACAAAGTTGTGATATATCCTCAATTAGGTTAGAAAAAAAATAAAGTAGGAAACTATACAGCAGGGTTTATTTTTTTATGTTAGATATAGTCCGTTCACGAAAGGTTAAGCACATAGCAGGCGTTTCTTTATTCATCTTAAGTTGGCAGTATTCGCTGTCATAACGTAAAATAAAGTCAACGTTGCCGAATGAACCCGCCTCGTCCGACGAGATTGCGAGTTATCAGAGAACTCTATGCAATATTGACAACATTGCTCATCAAACTGACAAGAAAATAAAGAATATAACCTAAAATTTTAATATACACAGTGGAATATGCCAAATTATCATGGCCAACCGACGGCTCAACCTTTCGTGAACGGACTATACAAATATTCATGAATCATGACATAATGATATACAGGTGAGCCATGAAGCTGTTCATTTATAAGTTTCATAGATTCAGTTCAGATATAAGGTAGTTAATCTGAATTAATTCAAGATCAATTTAAAATTATCATAAAGCGAGCGGTTGAGTGTTATTGAGAGATAATATAGGGTGAGGTTAAGTCACAAAGAATCATTGAAATAGACTTGATACTTGTCCATTCCGGATCACAAGTCTACTACTTTTAGCTAAATATCTTGGTAAATGCTGAATTTCCCTGTTCAGAGTGTTACATGAGTGGTTTAGATTTATATTTCAAACCCTGATATCTATATTGTCAGTTTGAATATACTTGTATCAAGAGAGTAACAAACGAACTAACCACTTGTTGAGTTCTAGGAATTATTAAATTAAATGAATAGTCCCAATTTTTTTTTACCCAAAAAACATTTTTTCAGAATACATTTAATGTTTGTTCGGTGTTGCGAAGCGAATACACAGACTTGTTGGATTTTTCCAAAGAGTCCACGTAATTTCAGAATCTTTAAAATGAAAATTTTCAGTAGATTAATTCGAATACGACCGCAAATATTCAAAAACAGGACTGATATTCTGATAAAAACACATAAGAGTGAATTAGTTCGTTTGTTACTCTCTTGGTACAGCTGTTTTATTCAAAATAAAAACTGATGTAAGAAATTTAGATATTGAGATTTGACATATAAATCTCAATATTTCTAGTACTGCCCATTGAAAATAAAAATTAAAAATCTTCCAAATAGTTGTCAGAAGTGAACACCTCGATCGAATTCAGTTCAATATTGCTTTAATATACAAAAAAGCCATGTTTGGGAAAGGTCTGGACAAACTGCATTTACCATAAGACTATGACCAACCACTCATGTAACACCCTGTATATCTTCCCAACTAGTAATTAGATTAATTACTGAGAAAGATGTCATTTCAAATTGATGAAACTTTCCTTCAAAATTTTCAATCATTCATTTGGATTGAGCATATATTGTATGGTTTCAGAGCTGGACCAGCTGACTGGAATAGCTGCAATTTTAAGATTTGCAATGCCAGAAATAGAAGATGAAGAAGAAGAAGACAGCGATGAAGAAAGTAAAGAATTCCATTGATATTTTCGTCATCAATCTCGTCATTGCTAGGTCAAATATATATATTTCTCTACAGTGAATATTCACTTATTTCTTTGAAACTGTGAAGTTGTTGATTGATAGAATTAAGTAGAAGTATATTGAGTAAATGTATAAATTAACAAATTTTATCATATAATCGAGTTTTTTGAATAGTTATATCAATATAGGTCAGAAGGTTCAGTGATCTGGATTTGTATTTTGTAAATAATAATGTTTTTTCTTATATTGTAATAAATATTCAAATGGAAAACCAAATCTGTTTAAACTTCATCCGCTCCCAAATGTATTACATCATGAGCTGTTTTTGGAACTCTGTTCTGGTTTTCAGAGGAGATCGACAGATATCCAACAAGATGAGGTTCAACTGAACATTAGGTGGTTCCAACACATTAAACCTTTAATGTGTTACTCTTAAAAATTTATTCGGAAATGATTAAACTGTTGATATGTTATCATCCATCGTTAATTATTTTTTTTTTTTTTTTTTAGTATGTCATTTATTTGGAAAAATTACAATCTACTCATATATGGTATTAAGTAATTTTGATGTAAGTTACAACATGAAAGTGAAATGTCCAGTGACATTTCTACTTATTCTGCACTAGTCTAGTGGTGCTGTGGGAGATCTTCAGGCCATGATTTTTGAGTCTTCTGATGTTTGGTCCTTCTGCGTACAGATTCTGGATAAGATCGTTAGAGTGTCCCTGTAGTCGTTCTTGGTATTTAGTAGAGGCGGTTTTGATGACATCAGTTACGTATGGGATTTCGAGATCTTCATGTAATCTTTGGTTTCTAACGTACCATGGTGCGTTAGCTATTGTTCGAAGAGTTTTTGATTGGAATCTCTGAATTATTTTAATTCTCGTTGGTTTCGCACAACCCCATAATTGTACGCCGTATGACCATATCGGTTTTAAAATTGCTTTGTACACTGTCATTTTGTTTTGGATGGATAGTTTTGATTTTTTCCGATTAACCAGTACATTTTTTTGAGTTTGATGTCAAGATGTTTTCTTTTTGCTAATATATGTTTTTCCCATGTGAGCCGTTGATCTAGGTGCATGCCTAGGTATTTTACTTCCTTTTTGGTAGGTATTGCTTTTCCATTTAAAGTTACTTTGGGGCAAGTGCTTGTTCTTGTGGTGAATATGACTTGGACTGATTTGGTCTGATTTATGGTCATCCTCCATGTTTTGTACCAGTTGTCAAGTTTGTTTAGGTGATCTTGAATATTTTTGGAGGTGGCCAAGTTAATTATTTAAAGAAATATCAAAATTGTATCCAATATTCTCTTTAAACAAGAAACTATTAACATTGGATATTAATATTAGTTGCCTAAAAACTTGCTAAATTATATCAGTCAAATTCTAGGAACTACCACCGTTGCATGGCAGCGAATATTAATGTCCTTAAAACAGTCTCAATTCCCTATTTAATACCTACCTCGGTTCGAGTCCCATCTAAGTTTTACTGAATTTTTTTATAAATTCATCTAGAATGTTTGGACGTATATACCCATAATTTGATTATTTTGACTCTAGAACCCAAACAATTTCTTTTATTATTTCAGAGGTCTGACGAATTATTTGAATGGCTGTAACATTGTCTTCTCAAAAAATGGCTGTAGTAACCAAACCGTTCGAATATTTCACGATTCTGTTTTCATATTCGTGATAGGTTTAAAAAGAAGTAAAATTGTGAAAAATTTCATCCATTTCAGGTGAAATTTTTTTATTGCTGTTGACTTGTAAAAATTTATGTCCGATTTATAAAAAATTTCTTTCATAGAAATTCTTAGAAAATTGTGTTCATTAAGAAAATAACATTCAATTTGACTACCGAAAAAAATCAGGAACATTGCAGGTTTTCCGCCATTTTGGATTTTTTTTCGGAGTTATTCAACTTTTCTGAATAGAGAACCCAAAAATACTGAGATTTGACCATAAACCGTTACTCGAAGTGTTATACATATTCAAAAATAATAACTGACCACTCATTAAAATCTCGCTCAAAAATTATGTTTAGGGGAAAGTCGGGGAATCCCGGCCAGTGGGGTAATACCGTGTCAGTATCAACAAGACAACTATAATCTATGTTCCATAAAAAAATAATTTTTATAATATCAGAGTTATCTCGGATAACATATGAGAAGTGTCAATCAATATATTAATATATCAAAATAGAAACTTCAAATAATTCTTCAATCTTAAATAATCCAATTCGAATATAAACCTTCAATACAAAATATAAAACAAGAATAAATACAAAAACTGTCATACCGGCTAGTCGGTTTCTCGTACCTATATCGGCAACCACATAAGGGGTCGTTTATACTGGCCCGTAACCATAGCATGAAATTTCTATGTTTCAATTCTTAGGGTAAGGGAAAAGTTAAAGTTACGGGCCAGTATAAACGACCCCTTAGGGGTCGTTTATACTCATATTATTTGTAAGAGTTCTTACAATAAAGCACTTTTATTATTATTATTTTTAATATTTCATGTTGCACATTAGAAGACAATGAAAACATTTTTATATTTTTGGGACATTCAATGTAGAGCTTCGCCATTTTGTAAGTGAAAAAAGTTGTCTGTACTAGAGGCGAATTTTGGCAATGTAACTACAGCTTACCATAGTTGCATAGTTGACAGTTAATACAAGTATTTTCTGTCAAATCATGTAACCATAGTTAGATGTAACCATTTTAGAGAGTTGAAGTGCTGCCAAGGACGTAGACGTAAACGTTACAATTGACATGCGCACTCGTCAGTTTCTTACGTTCACGCTTGGGCCGGCTTTACGTGCGACGTAAACTAGCGTCCTGTCACGTACGTACGTACGTACGTAACCGAAAGTTGAACGAATCCGACCGATGAAGGGCGAATGCTGGAATTTTGAAATGAATTGCTTCTAACCTTAAAAATTTAAAAATAATCTAGTAGCTGAAACTTTGTTTTGAGAACACGATTAATTAACTTTTTACTTAATATCTTCCTTATTATTTATAAACTGTGATTTTGCATTTTTCTGAGAAGTGTTGAATTTTTTTCAATGCAATACTTCTGTTACGAGATTGCATATAAGTACCAAGAACTAATATATTATTTCGATAAGTTACAAATGTGGAATTTTCCTTTCAAATGAGAGTGATATTTACATACAAGCAACTCATTTGTGATGATTTCCTCTAAAATTCCTGCTTTCGGCAAGAACTCAAGTTATAAAAAAATTATTTTCATTATTATTCATTTTGAAATTCGAATGTAATGAAGGAACTTCATCAATTTGTTTATAGGAAACAGACAATCTGACTCGCTAATATCAGAAACTTTCTGTCAGAATACAACAAAAAGAAATAATAGGTTAGCTTTAGTCTCTAATGGTCTGCCGTACGTACGTATGGCAGCACTTCAACTCTATTTTTACTTCAAGACGTAAACGTTATATTTGACCATTGTTTAAGGAGAAGATAGTTAGTTACTCGCCCTGCTAAGGGCATTGGATGTGCGTATGTGGCGGTACCTATTAGAATTATGTGGCAAACTCTGAATTTTTAGGGTCCATCCTAATACGCCCTCTTGGCGGATACTTGAATAATTACTTATCGGTAAAGAGGTTTCTACTTCTGCTATGAAACTATATTTTTATGACGTGAAGTTTGAAGAATAGAAACATTCGAAACTGAGTAAATTCCAACACATGTTCGTCGATGAATAGAATAAGCCAGGGTTCCAGTTGGGAATTTTATTACTTTGATAATTACAGGGTCTGTTTATGTTATGCGATTCTAGGTTTTCTATTCTTAGGTAGTGAAGGGAATAAGTTTGAAATTTGAATCGTAGTTGAAGGCAAAATATGAAATAGAAAAAATTGAATATAAGAATAATTTTTGGTTTTTGCTAAATTAAACGTGTTTTAAATTGAATCGCAAAACGTGAATTTATTTGGTTAGACTTTATTTTGAACAAGTTTTTTTTGATAGCCATGCATTCTTCTTCAAACAAATGCGACGAATAATTAGTACCAACGTGAGTCTTTGCACTCACGAAAACTTTGATAAAAACATTACCGATTTAAAAAGTTATCGCAGCGAAATTGAGGCGTTTTCCTTATTATTAAATTATTTCGGTTCAGAAATACGACTGAAGTTTCGAAATACTGACAATACTGAAATGTATTATTATTGGCAATATATTTCTAATCAATGTCATTGGAAAAAAGAAAAAATATGCTTTGTTTCTCTTGTGTTGAATTCTTAAATCAATATCGACTTTAGCGGCAATAAATCGTATCCCTGATGACGATACGTGGTCAAATTCAATATATCCGATTGAAGTGAATTTCATTTCGTGAAGGAAGATTGGTTTATTATATATATATTATACTTAATATTCATGCAAAATTTCAAAAAATCGCATTGTGTAAACCATAGAAAATTCAATTGAAATTCGAAAAAAAAAATTGCTATATTTCCAAAACAAGATATCCGTTTCAAGTGAAATTTATTTTGTGTATGAACATTGATATACTGAATGTTCATTCAAAATTTCAAGAGGTTCGCATCATCCGAACCATAGATTTGGTTTTTTAATTGTCAATTTTTAACCAGTTTTAATAATTTCCAGAATATTATTCCGATCGTGGTGAGATTCAGCATTTATATATTAAGTATCAAGTCCTATACAAATTTTTGCGGTTAAAGGCTCATTGTTAATTCCGCCAACCAGCGTTCGAAAGGGCTTTCTTAATTTTCTATAGTTATATTGCAATGAAAATTTCAATTAAACGAGTAGTGATCAGGGTACGAATGTGTCTTTTGAAAATTTTGCTTACAATTATGAATTTTCTAGGAATATCTTGCTTGGTTTGAACTGATACCTCCTGTAACGTGAACATACGATGAGTTTCTCCTGAAAATGCGTTAAAAAAATGCAAGAAAGCCCCGAACAGGTAGGTACTTTTGAGCGCTCGTCTATTAGTAGAGCAATAATTCTATCACATCAAAAGTGTATGGGACTTGAGATTCATGATGAATCGAAACATTCGAAACCGAGTAAATTCCAACACATGTTCGTCGATGAATAGAGTAAGCCAGGGTTCCAGTTGCGAATTTTATTACTTTGATAATTACAGGGTCTGTTTATGTTATGCGATTCTAGTTTTTCTATTTTAAGGTAGTTTGGAATTTGAATCGTAGTTGAAAGCAAGATATGAAAAAGAAAAAATTGAATATAAGAATAATTTTTGGTTTTTGCTAAACGTGTTTTGAATTGAATTGCAAAACGTGAATTTATTTGGTTAGACTTTATTTTGAATAAGTTTTTTTTGATAGCTATGTATTTTTCTTCAAACAAATGCGACGAATATTAGTACCAACGTGAAGTCTTTGCACACACGAAAACTATGGTAAAAACATTACCTATTTAAAAATTTATCGCAGCGAAATTCAGGCGTTTTCCTCATTAAATTAAATTATTTTGGTTCAGAAATACGAATGAAGTTTCGAAATACTGACAATGAGGTAATGTATTATTATTGGCAATATATTCCTTATCGATGTCATTGGAAAGAAAAATATGCTTTGTTTCTCTTGTGTTGAATTTTTGAGTCAATATCGACTTTTGCGGCAATAAATCGTATCCCTGATGACGAATTCGTGATCAAATTCAATATATCCGATTGGAGTGAATTTCATTTCGTGAACGAAGATTGGCATATTATACTTAATATTCATGCAAAATTTCAAGAAAATCGCATTGTATAAACCATAGAAAATTCAATTGAAATTCGAAAAAAAATTGCTGTATTTCCAAAAGAGATATCCGTTTCAAGTGAAATTTATTTTGTGTATGAAGATTGATATACTGAATGTTCATTCGAAATTTCAAGAGGTTCGCATCACCTGAACCATAGATTTAGTTTTTTTAATTGTCAATTTTTTACATATTCCAGTTTTTATAATAATTTCCAGAATATTATTCCGATCGTGCTGCATTTATATTAAGTATCAAGTCCTCTGTCCTATATATAGGAAATTTGTATACAAATTTTGAGGTAGAAGACTCATTGTTCCGCCAAAGAACGAGCGTTCGCGAACGCTCATCGTTCTTATTTGGCGTTCTTTGGAAAAATTGTATTGCATTGTATTGCAATGGACATTTCAATTAAATGAGTAGTGATCAGCGTACGAAAGAGTCTATTGAAAATTTTGCTTACAATTATGAATTTTTTAGGAATATCTAACATGGTTCGAACTGATACCTCCTGTGACGTGAACGTCGTGAACATACGATGAGTTTCTTCTGAAAATGGCGTTAAAAAAATGCAAGAAAAGCCCCGAACAGGTACTTTTGAGGGCTCGTCTATTAGAAGAGCAATATTCTATAACATAAAAATTGTATGGGACTTGAGATTCATGCTAAGTATATGAATGCAATATCTAAGCATGACCGGAATTATATTCTGGAAATTATTCAAAAAATGAAATATGTAAAAATCCAGTAATATCAATAAATTAAATTATATGGTTAACATTATGGCCACAAAATTTTGCAAAAACCTCATGATGGGCATCTTGCATGTGGCCACAAAATTTCATAACGATTGGTTTTGTTTTGTCTGAGGTATGGCAGGACGAAAATTTTGAATGGCTATATTTTATGGAACACCCTGTACGATTTGGCTGGTTAACGAACTTCTCAAGTCTCTAGAACAAACAGAACAGAATTGTATTTGACCTCGGATTCGTCATCACGGAGTAGAACCCTATCGTTTGAGACCGTTTTCGGCTCAAAATTCGTTAATTACAGACACAAACCGAATATTATTATTGTAAAGCCTGTCTATCCTCAACGTGTAAGTGTTTAGTGCAGTTTATGGTCCGGCGGAGTCTTTGGGACCTTAACTAATTACTTAACTTGGCGCTATCGAGAAATGATTAACGATTGTTTTATGACCGGAATCTGATTGTAAGGATCTGGACAACGTTTACTTAAACAAGACAGCACTACGTGCCACACAACCAACTATAAACCGTTGATCGAGCTTTTACGAAAAAAGCTTGGTGAAAGAGAAGGACTCCGCCAATAGCCCAGTGTCGATTCAATACCTCATGCGGCGTTCTCACAAGGCGTTATTCACGACAGTGAACCACGCTTTCGTGAAATACACTTCTGTGTGAACGCATTCCTCACGAAAGCAAGTTTAACGACTATGCGTTCTCACAGAAGTGTATTTCACGAAAGCGTGGTTCACTGTCGTGAATAACGCCTCGTGGGAACGCCGTATTAAGGACGGAATTCGTTATAAACGTCTCTCTTTAATGCGGCGTTCCCACGAGGCGTTATTCACGACAGTGAACCACGCTTTCGTGAAATACACTTCTGTGTTAACGCATAGTCGTTAAACTTGCTTTCGTGAGGAACGCGTTCACACAGAAGTGTATTTCACGAAAGCGTGGTTCACTGTCGTGAATAACGCCTTGTGGGAACCACAGAACATAAAATACGCCGCATTATTGGGCTTCATCTCTAGGATATGTACCCAGCCTCTTATTGGTGACTATTAAAGTCGAATTTTGGCGATGTAACTACAGCTTACCATAGTTGACAGTTAATACACGTATTTTCTGTCAAATGATCACGTGATAGTTAGATAGTTACATGTAACCACAGCTCGCCAAAATTCGACTTAAGTCTAATATTTGCGTGACACACACAAACATCCCTGTCCTTGCCGGGATTCGAACCCGGGACCACTGGCATCACAGGCCAAAGCGCTACCTCTGCGCCACAGTGGCCGACAGACGAAATTCGTGAGGCTAGCGAGTACATAGAGTAGCCACACTTTTCGATTTTGATATACCGCCTCGGTGGCTGTAGGGACTAAGGCGTGTGCCTACAAGTTCCTACGAAGCTAGAGGTCCGGGTTCGAATCCCGGTGCGGGTATGGATGTTTGTGTATGTTCTAGTTGTTGTGTGTTGAAATGTTCGGTGTCTAGATCGTCAGACCTCTGAAATAATAAAAGAAATTGTTTGGGTTCTAGAGTCAAAATAATCAAATTATGGGTATATACGTCCAAACATTCTAGATGAATTTTTAAAAAAATCCAGTGAAACTTAGATGGGACTCGAACCGAGGTAGGTTTTAAATAGGGAATTGAGACTGTTTTAAGGACATTAATATTCGCTGCCATGCAACGGTGGTAGTTCCTAGAATTTGACTGATATTTGAGTTTCACTGAATATAATTTAGCAAGTTGTTAGGCAACTAATATTAATATCCGTTGTTAATAGTTTCTTGTTTAAAGAAAATATTGGATGTAATTTTGATATTTCTTTAAATCATTAACGATGGATGATAACATATCAACAGTTTATTCATTTCCGAATAGATTTTTAAGAGTAACACATTAAAGGTTTAATGTGTTGGAACCACCTAATGTTCAGTTGAACCTCATTTTGTTGGATATCTCTCGATCTCCTCTGAAAACCAGAACAGAGTTCCAAAAACAGCTCATTATATAATACATTTGGGAGCGGATGAAGTTTAAACAGATTTGGTTTTCCATTTGAATATTTATTACAATATAAGAAAAAACATTATTATTTACAAAATACAAATCCAGATCACTGAACCTTCTGACCTATATTGATATAACTATTCAAAAAACTCGATTATATGATAAAATTTGTTAATTTATACTTTTACTCAATATACTTCTACTTAATTCTATCAATCAACAACTCCACAGTTTTCAAAGAAATAAGTGAATATTCACTGTAGAGAAATAAATATATTTGACCTAGCAATGACGAGATTGATGACGAAAATATCAATGGAATTCTTTAGAAAACCTACATATTTATCCACTCTCTTCATCGCTGTCTTCTTCTTCTTCTATTTCAGGCATTGGAAATCTTAAAATTGCAGCTATTCCAGTCAGCTGGTCCAGCTCTGAAACCATACAATATATGCTCAATCCAAATGAATGATTGAAAATTTTGAAGGAAAGTTTCATCAATTTGAAATGACATCTTTCTCAGTAATCTAATTACTAGTTGGAAAGATATACAGGGTGTTACATGAGTGGTTGGTCATAGTCTTATGGTAAATGCAGTTTGTCCAGGCCTTTCCCAAACATGGCTTTTTTGTATATTAAAGCAATATTGAACTGAATTCGATCGAGGTGTTCACTTCTGACAACTCTTTGGAAGATTTTTAATTTTTATTTTCAATGGGCAGTACTAGAAATATTGAGATTTATATGTCAAACCTCGATATCTAAATTTCTTACATCAGTTTTTCTTTTGAATAACACAGCTGTACCTAGAGAGTAACAAACGAACTAATTCACTCTTATGTGTTTTTATCAGAATATCAGTCGTGTTTTTGAATATTTGCGGTCGTATTCGAATTAATCTACTGAAATTTTTCATTTTAAAGATTCTGAAATTACGCGGACTCTTTGGAAAAATCCAACAAGTCTGTGTATTCGCTTCACAACACTAAACAAACATTAAATTTCATTTAATTTAATAATTCCTAGAACTCAACAAGTGGTTAGTTCGTTTGTTACTCTCTTGATACAAGTATATTCAAACTGACAATATAGATATCAGGGTTTGAAATATAAATCTAAACCACTCATGTAACACTCTGAACAGAGAAATTCAGCATTTACCAAGATATTTAGCTAAAAGTAGTCGACTTGTGATCCGGAATGGACAAGTATCAAGTCTATTTCAATGATTCTTTGTGACTTAACCTCACCCTATATTATCTCTCAATAACACTCAACCGCTCGCTTTATGATAATTTTAAATTGATCTTGAATTAATTCAGATTAACTACCTTATATCTGAGCTGAATCTATGAAACTTATAAATGAACAGCTTCATGGCTCACCTGTATATCATTATGTCATGAATATTTGTATCTAACATAAAAAAATAAACCCTGCTGTACAGTTTCCTACTTTATTTTTTTTCTAACCTAATTCAGGTTATATCACAACTTTGTAGCTAATATGGGCTGTGTTTACTCTATTTATCAATTAGCGCAAAAAATACTTACGTTCACCGGTTATGTGTAAACTGGAAAATATCTTTACTTTTCCACCAGCTTTTTTAACATCGTCAGTTATTCCAACATATAATTTCCTGGAATCACCATCTTGACATCTAAAAAAAGTTAAAACATAAAATTTTGAGCATTGAGAAGAATATCAAAAACTTAAAAAACTATTACAACAAAATAGAGATGTAAAAATAGACAAACCTGAACAATTTATCGGATATTAGCAAAGTTTCCACAGCCTGCGCCTCAGTAGCTTTTTGTATATGCTTCAAGCCATAGAAAGCTTTCGATGGATTAATTTGTAGCATTGTATAAAAATCTTCAAGAGCCTTCACTTCTCCGGAAGCTTTAGTATCGCTTATATTCTTGATTACAGTTGGATCTTGCATTACCTCTAAAGGAAAGATTAAAACAATTTAATGCAAAAAATATACTGAAAAATAATATTGATGAATTTATAAATCTCTAAAGAAAATTTGTTGACTTGGATGAAATTTAAAATATCTGAAATGTTAATAGTTATTATCATTCAATGATCATGAATTTTTACATTTTGTAAATTACAATGTGCAATTAAAAGTACTAAGAACAAAATCACTACAAACCTTTTAATGAATGTTTGAAGCCAGAGGATGAATGCACTAGCAAAAATTTTGCTTTGTTATCCAGTAGAATTTTGTTATTACTGTTGAAAGCAGTTTCGAACATGTACTCAAAGAATTTATCTTTAACAAAGCCAGGGGAACAAATCATGATACATTTGACAACATCGAAATCTATGTGACGTAGAACAGCTTGCATTACAAGTTCATAAAATTTCTCCACACGCTAAAAAGTTAAAAAAAGGGTAATTATTACACAGTTTATATCTATTCTTCATATCGATGGACTTTTAATGTTAGAATAAAGCATACAGAGTAAAATTAATACAGTACCTAATGAAAAGTTTTTCATTGCGAATCACTAATCACTAGGCTATGGGAGCTCAAGTTGAATTGGCGGTATCCCCGCACTAATAGTACTAAGAATGAATGAATGAAATGAAACTAAGAATTATGAGGATGTTCAAATTTAAATTATCATTCTTTCAATTTGAATAAACATGAAAAGGATTCTGACTTGTATGATGTTTACAACATAAATCTATAAGATAATCAACATAACATATATGAATCAGTATTTACATAAATGATAATTTGTTAGTTGATTTATGATGTATTGATAGTATAATTAATTTATAGATATAAACATTATGTATATGAACATCATAGAATTGTTGCTAGTTTAAAAACAATTATTGAGTAGTTTCTAAACAGCAAAGCCTTTTTTTCGAAAGCGAGTGATTAAATGATTTCCATGAAAGTTTGCAGTCATTAGCGCATCTCCAATTCACACCCAAATACCAAAGTTCACATCGTCAAACGATGAGCAGTTTTAGAGATATTGAGGAACACTTTCTTGAAAATTTCTGCACGTCTGTAAAGAAGACCTTGCCAAAAAAGTACCACATGATCCACTTTCTCTTTACGAAAATTTACAGGGTTGATGGGGATAGCACAGGATGCAATAAAAATCCTTCAAGAATGCATAAAAATTTGATAAAAACGTAAGGAAAATTGACCTGTTTCAGGATTTTTTTGCGAAATATTTTTCTTCTGAGAAAATGAATTTGTTCTTTCTATAATTTTTACGCGCACTGTAGAATAT
This sequence comes from Propylea japonica, assembly GCA_013421045.1. Taxonomy (NCBI): domain Eukaryota; kingdom Metazoa; phylum Arthropoda; class Insecta; order Coleoptera; family Coccinellidae; genus Propylea; species Propylea japonica. The sequence continues at coordinate 42,894 of JACDNR010000626.1, forward strand.
TATTGGATGTATTTCCAATTCAGTCATTAAAGAAAAGAGATGAAGATTGTGATAACTTAAGTTTTTATAAATACATGCGCTGGAATCCAATCACTGGACTTAAACTTATCTGGATGTTCATTCAATTAGCAGTATTATATGATATCTTTTGTTTTTTATATGAAGCAAGTAAAGGGTAACAGAAAATTTATATCTTCGCTATTCACTATATTATTGAAGAATGCATACTCCTTTTTTTAACTCTGTATTGTAAAATTAATTATTATTTTGTATTGGATTAGATAATTGAGTTTTTTTAAAATTAGGGACTACAATTCGTTTGGTTTGTATTGAATGATACATTTTTTACTTTCGACAAAAATTATTTGTATTTTGTATACAGGGTGTCCCATTACTCGACGTCAACCCGGAACCGGGTGAAAGGGCAAGTAATGCTGGTTATCAGAAAAATATAAAAAAAATCTAAGTTGCATGATTTTGAAATAATGCGCATTTAAAAAAACACGCAAAATTCCACACCCTGTGACAGTCTTTTCGCTCCTGTTGCCACAAATATCAACTTTTTCCAACTTTTTTCTTTGCTGTGTAACCTTGAATAATGCTTGTCTAAATTGTAATCAAAATTTTGATACCAGCTGATCTAGGTTTCATAAAAATAGGGCTTACTTCTCAGAAAAAATTTTGAAATAAACAATTGCCTAGTTTCAACTGACTGTATTGAAAAAAAAATGTACTACGTAGGTTTGGCATGTTTTTTCAAAAGTTGGCGCATTTAGTGAGGATTCCAAAATGGTATAATACTTGTTTAATTGTAGTTCCCGTAGTTCAAATTTATTTTCGATTGCCTTTGAATACACTTTTTCGTTAACTGCTTCCCAGTAATAGAGTCCAATGGAATCAAGTCCGGTGAACGGGCCGGCCACGAATTTGGACCAGAAAGTCCGATCCATCTTCCGGGAAAAAATGTTATCAGAAAAAAAAATTTCCAGAAAAATTTTTTCCTGAGGAATTTCTCTGAAAATTTTTTTTTCTGGTAACATTTTTTCCCGGAAGATGGATCGGACGTTCTGGTCCAATCTCGTGGCCGGCCCGTTCACCGGACTTGAACCCATTGGACTCTATTACTGGGAAGCAGTTAACGAAAAAGTGTATTCAAAGGCAATCGAAAATAAATTTGAACTACGGCAGCTACAATTAAACAAGTATTATACCATTTTGGAATCCTCACTAAATGCGCCAACTTTTGAAAAAACATGCCAAACCTACGTAGTACATTTTTTTTTCAATACAGTCAGTTGAAACTAGGCAATTGTTTATTTCGAATTTTTTTTCCGAGAAGTAAGCCCTATTTTTATGAAACCTAGATCAGCTGGTATCAAAATTTTGATTACAATTTAGACAAGCATTATTCAAGGTTACACAGCAAAGAAAAAAGTTGGAAAAAGTTGATATTTGTGGCAACAGGAGCGAAAAGACTGTCACAGGGTGTGGAATTTTGCGTGTTTTTTTAAATGCGCATTATTTCAAAATCATGCAACTTAGATTTTTTTTTATATTTTTCTGACAACCAGCATTACTTGCCTTTTCACCCGGTTCCGGGTTGACGTCGAGTAATGGGACACCCTGTATAATAAAGATTATAACTGTTTATTTTCGTGAAGTCTCCCATTTTTTAAATAAATTCATCATGAAATTCTAGGGCTTTCATTTTAAAAAACGAATAGGATTATTTTTTCCTTTCCATATATTGAAGACTGAATATTATGAAATCATTTGATTCACCGCAGCAGCCCTCTTCATTTCCAATAAATAAATGATAATATCAGGAAACATTTCATCTTTAAAATGAGACACATTAGTTGGATAAATCCGTCTTCTGCAGTTGATGAGGCTGAATGTCCAAAACTGATATTATTCTAGATATCGTCCTCAATGAATATGATCTTAACTTGGGTTGTTCTACCGCCAATGTACGCCAAATGTAGAAGGTGCATAAAATCAATAACACCATATAAAAGAATTCTTTTTCGAGGACAAATCTGTTCATAACACATATGATCTTCAAATAAATAATTTAATATTACTTTTAATTTTACCTTATCATGCTCTATCGCACATCCTCTCCTTTTCCTAGGAATGTCATAATCAATTTTTGCTTTGTCAATGGTTATGCTAGGAGTGATCAGACAAATTTGGGCTGTTCCTTCTTCCATAAGGACAGCTGCCACATCTGCATGCTCTGCAGGTTTGCATGCAAAATTAAGTCTTTCCAGGGAAATTGAATCCCAAGGTTCTTTTTTCATGGAAAATTTTCTATTTATCTCAAGCTCGAGAGTATGGTAAGAATGCATCTGAAACAAGTTAGAATACCATTAAACTATATTCCATCTGTGCTTATAGCAATTGGAATGAATTATACAGGGAACCACTGTGAGTCAGAGTAGTTCACAGTAATAAATTATTATTATTACCCCAGCGTTGGATAATTTTGGGTTATGATATAATATACAGGTTTGGAAATTCACATCTGAAACATACGATATAGAATGCATCAGACAGATAATTCTTCCCTCCAGTTGCACAGATTAATAGTCGAGACAAGCACGTGCTGTAACACACTGAATTCGGTTGTCTTATTGGAATATTCTAGTCTTGTCTCACTCTTATTGTTGAGAGCAGCGTAGTTCATTCAGTATGGTAGGCAACAGTAAATACTTGAATCGAGTAGTTTGGGCAGCCTGACAAATTAAATAATTCTATAAGTATTGCAGGTTCCCTACCATACTGCGATAAGAGAGAGACAAGACTAGGTTATTGCAATAAGTCAAAGGAATTCATTCAGTTACAGCACGTGATTATCTAGACTATTCATCTGTGCAACTAGACGGAAGAATTCTCTGTCTGATGCATTCTACATCGTATGTTTCAGATGAGAATTTCCAAATCTGTATACCAGGTAAATTACCCTTTTTCTCTATGTCCTTTGATCAAGCATCTAATATATGTATATTGAAAATGATTGTACATTATTAGAATTATTTTTTACATTGCTGTATTGATACTTTATTTTCAATTGGTTTGAAAAATAATTATGAGAATTCAAATTTGGCAGTATGTTACTCCGAAATGGGGGTCCATCCATAAAAATAAAAAATAAAAAAAAATAAAAATAAATAAATCTAAATTTTCATCAATTCCTTTTAAATTTTGTTGCATATGTATATTTCAAGACACCATAAGGCATCAAAAATATGCTTCCTTAAAGAATATAAAACTATCACTGAAATTCTCAAGCAAAATGGATATCTCCAAAAAGTGTTAGAAAGGCCAAAGCAATTGGACACAATAATATGGAACCACTACATACAAGTCAAAACGAACCAACAGAAAATATAACTAATGTAGTAGTACTATATGTTGAAAGGTTATTTGAAAAGATCAGAAGAATTGTAAATGAGTACAATGTGGGAACACCTTTCAAGACTCAAGATACCATCAGGAGTGATCTAACTGTAGTGAAACCCCGGGCCTGTTGTTCCAAAATACTTTGCAATTTTTCACTTTGCACAAAACGCATTCATAATGGAAAAATGCAATGTGAAAAGTCAGGTGCAAAGTGGAAAGACCTTCGGAAAAATTAAATGTAACCTCTTTACTCCGGACAACCAGTAATCCGGACGCACTGCGATATTCCGGACACCATAAAATTTAGAGTTTGAACTTGTCAGAAGGAGAGCCCTCGGGAGGCGGCATTCTCTATACTCATCGTCGCGTAATATGGGAAGAGTCTAGTGTTGAAAAAGTTGAAAAATGCACAAAGAAGAGTACGGTACTTTATATTTGCAACTAAAGACGAAAATTATAGATCGAATTGAATGGGGAATAAGTATTAAATCTATTGCTGATGAATATGGTGTTTGAAAAACCACTATTAACATGCTTTTAGGTAATCCGGAAATTTCTCTAGTTTGGACAGACTCCTTGCATTTAATTGTCCGGATTAAAGAGGTTATACTATAATTGATTTTCACTTTACAAATTTGTCAGAATGCAAAGTACAAAGTGAAAAGTTGCAAAGTATATATACATATTCTTTTGAATTGAGAGCTCACAAAATACAATACATGAAACGAAAAAGTCCCTAGCTGAGGTTGGTGCGAAATGGGGTACCATACTATTCTGGCTTATGATACCAGAATACAGGGAAAAACCTCAATAGAAAAAACCCAGTCTCGCAGTTTTCACAAAATTGACTTAACTATTCGAATAAATACCTTCAATATTTAAATACAAAATACTCAATTCATGCTCTTGGGCCAGGAGGGTGTTTTAAACCAGGTCTGGCATTCCAAGTGATGATTTCCCGAATTCTCTGTTCTTCTAAGACCGCTTTGGGACCCTATTAAAGGTTAATCATCTCCCATTTAAATAGTGGTATTTCATCCTAAATATCGAATTCAATTTCGGAATAATAATAAAAAACGGGTGACAAACTTATGTCGAACAGACATAAAGTATTTTGGTGCAATATGCCCATGATCAAGAAAATCTACTAACTTAAAATTCCATATAATGAAGTACTTTGTGAGTGTGATACAGCCTATATTGAAGAATCTGAAAGTTCTTAAAATATTCGAACCAAAGAACATAAAAAATTTACTCAACAAAGAGATACTGACAAATCAAAGATAAAGGAGTATAGGATTCTATAGAAGAGAAGTTTTTCAATATGCGACCATTATGGTTTGAATATTTCATTTCTATCACTGTCACAGAATGAAAAATATAACTTATCAATCTTATCATCATTACAGTGAAATAATGTGAGGATATTCAAACTAATCTTACCTTAACATACAGGTGTTCTTCTGAAGTTTTACCATTCAATCGAATCATACATGCTGCTGCATCATATTCAATATTTTCCACAATTATAGTCAGGATGCACTGAATGCGTATAAGTTTTGTTGATTTTGTTTGTTTAAGTTTACGTATGGTAGAAGCTCTAACCTCATCCCCCTTCGATACGATATTATAAATATGCCACATATCTTCTGAATCCTCGGCGATAAGGGAGATATACCTAAAATTCAATAAGGTGATTAATTAGGAAAAACAGCATTCTGGTTTATGGATGACAATATTATTATTTCATAGTCAAATATGAAACCTTCCTTAAATATATGTAGTTACATACATTTCATTATTTTTTGTGAGTGCTACCACTGAGTTCACACGGCCTATTGTGGCATATATCATACCTTTGAACAGGAATCAAATTACCGAGGAATGTATTTATGGAATACCCTGTGAATGCGGCAGATCCTACAATGGGGAAACTAAACGCCTCCTCAAGATTAGAATCAAAGAACACCAGAGATTAGCTCAACTGGGAGAAAAAACAGAAAATCCAAACTAGTCTAACATGCTATGAACAAATACCACAATATCAAATGGAACGGGGCTTCCATAATATCAAAGGAAGAAAGATGAAATAGGAAGAAATTGAAGGAAGCAGCCTTCATGACTATAACTACCAAACCGATCTGTGCGCCCCCCATTGAAATGAAGGATGTTTGGAGACCAATAATATGTTCTGAATTGAGGAGGACGAACTCGAATCAAGGAAGTACCAACATAATTCAACTACTACGTATATTATCTTAGTTGAGAAATCATGTTAGTGACAATTTCAATTTTTCTGACAACTAATGCCAGAAACTGGTCGCATTAATTTGCTGAATTCTAAGTTCGATTTTGCGAATACCCTGAGGATGGCAGGCGTATGCTTGCCGAAACGTTGGATAAAACAAACTAAGATAATGGAAACAGCCCAAATAATCTTTCAACCAATGAGCCATTATCATGAATTTCCCCTTCACAATCCCCATACATACATTGGAATAAATACCGGAGATTGTTTAGTTCGGTTTATTTTTTCAACAAGTGGTAAATTTCACCAAAAGAAATAAATCGCCTAATGAAATTTATAGTAGCAAAATTTTCAAAACAGAAATTGGGATATCAATCCTAACAACCAATCTATTCTATTTTGCATTATTCTAATTTGATATGCAGAGGATAACAGATGTGACTTTTCTGCTATATGGTACAGTGTACAGCAAAAGAACAAATAGCTTATTTGGATATTCATTCCATCATTTTGGAGAGAAGATTATTTAAGAATTTTGAACTTCTAACCAAAAAAATTAAAAAAAAGTATGGAACCAAGTAAATATCTTTGAAGGATAACACTTATAGAATATTCCAGGTAAGTGCAATGACGCAAAATGCCTCTGATGTAGGTATAATTTCTTGTTGATAATATCCTTCTGGTTGCACCAGAATTATCTCAACTTTTTTAATTTATATGGAACCTCCTGTATATCTTTGCATATGTTGAAAGAGCTTGGGCTACAGCTATATCGTACTTGTTTATTAGTTACTATGCATACACAACATTGAATTGTTTATCTGAATGTTTTTTATGGAAATGTAAGAAACTCAAAAGAAATGGATTAACATGCAACCATTCCTTGTGTATAGGGATTTTTTGCACTATGTACTAATTCAACATCACAACTTATTTCAATATATAGAGGAGGTTCCATATAAATTGAAGTGGTAAAATTAAGATAACAGTGACCAGCAGATATCGACCAGATTTTGGTGTCATTGTATTCATTGAGTCTTCCTGAACAACATTAGTGAAACCAACAATGGCGGTCTGTCTTAGTTTAGAAGATATGGGCCCCCAAAGTTCCAAAAATGTACCATCTTCACGTCACTATTTCCACTATAAAAACACAAAAACACTGCTCCGATTTGGTCTATAAATCACCCTCGAACATTCACATAACGACATAACGATCACTGTTATCTTAATATTTACCCTGCACTCATCTGAATTTCACAAATATTGCCCATTTCGTTTAAAAGATATTTTACTTGGTTCCATACTTCATCCCAACCCTGTATAGATATATTACGTTTGCTATCTCAATAGTTGAGAGGCGAATGTTGTTTGATGGTAAAATGTTCCCTCTAAATAGTGTTGTCAATAGATATATACAATATGATGTCATGAAACCTAAGTAGACATATTACTAGTATTCTTTTTACCCACTTCAACTGAGATTAACTAAGAAACTACTGTCATAATTAGATTTTTAAACTGAACTGCCAGCAGTGTCTAAGTTAATCTCAGTTAAAGTGGGTAAAAATAATACATATATTGAGTCTACAAAAAGCCATGCATCTAAAAAATGTTTTTAATGATTCACTAGTACCTGCAGCTCTGCAATAAGTAGTTGGGAACAATAAAGTCATATAAAATACTGAGGTAACAAAAGGAATGTTATACAATTCTATTGTTATAATTTGAGTTCGGTATGTAGTTTCACAAATAAGATAAAACAAAAGAAAGATTATAATAAGTACTAATCATAAAATATCTTTCAACTTCGGATATAAATCAATTTTTAGTTGATAATACCCCAAACAACTTGGAGGAAATCTAACCTACTACTACCAATAAATAAAAATTACTCACCCTCGCCATCTCTGGTAACATTACTTCCTTTGAATAGCATTTTAAGTGTCTTCTTGATATCTTGAGAACTCGAGAGATGTTGTTAAATGAAGAATTCATTGTAAATCTTGAGATATATATACCGTCAAAATATTCTAGCTACCTGCTACGAATTTGAAATTCTAACCTTTCAAAATCAAGAAGAATAAATATTTTCTTCTTCTTTTTCCCATATTGGGCTCAACCTCAGGTTATTTACCCAGTCTCTTTAATTGTGACATTTGGCTTTTCTCGCCCATGCATACTAAACGTTGGATAGTTTTCATTCATAAGACCAATATTTTTAACGTCGATTTCATTGCTGAAAATGCAGGAAAAGTTTATTAATTTTCATACCACAAAAGATCAGCAGCACACTCTGGTGGCGATTCCTTGCAATGAAGTCGACTAAGAGAACCTGAATAATGTCGCATGCGCGAATCGACAAATGTCGACCACTTTCACTTATTAATCTGTACCTGTACCTTCTATGATCGACAATCGACATTTGGCGAATCCAAAAATCTAGACGCCCTCTGGTGGTTAATTCCCGAACCTACTTTGTCAGTACTTTTTCACTGTTTAGTTTGGTTGTCTCGACTTACGAAGTGTTTTTTATCATTATTTGGAGTAATTATATTGTGGACTGTGGTTATTGTTATATTGTACTGGATTTTGCAGCAAAAATATTGAGTAAGGAAAAATACCTGAAAAGGTATTTATATTAGTGCTTTCAAAAGAATATATAGAGATTTAGGTTGAAAGATTCTGTTTGGAGCTAAGTTTTTCAGTTCACGATTCAGAAATGCAATTTCATAGTTTTTAACTACTGGGTTGTGCATTAATTCATTAATATAATCTACAATAATCTAGAATTTTTCATAATAAACATTATTTTCAGTCACATCTTAGTGCATCCGTGAGTGAACAAATGGAACAAAGTTCTTCTAATCGTAAAAGAACAGTGCATAACTGTAACTGTTTTTCAATTGTTTATCTACAAAAAGCAGAATAGGACTATACATTTTCAAGGTTTCCTAAGAAAATGCAGCATCAGTTCATATCACCAATGCCTTTGATGTACTGAATAAGTGATACAAGAAAGGCCTGGATAAACAAATTGTTGACCAACCACATATATCATGGAGTTTCCCAGTTAGTAAAGCACAAGTTTGAAGGCAAGGTGCCATTATTTTCATGGATCAAAAACACCATTATTAATTTTTTCATCCATTATGCCAGTAGAATCACACTTTTTATACACTTTATTTGATAGGGTTGAAATAAAATACTATTTAACTTAACTCTGTGTGTTTACTTTCCCAGTCAAACTATATATACGAATGATACATCTGTTACGTTCTGCCAATACCTGTATTCACTTTCCGATCCAGTTATTATATTATTATAGTCATCTCTCAACTTCAAGAGTCCATACCTCGTTCAACTACATCGGGATCTGAATACGTTTTAGCAATCCATACACTACATCTCTTCCTTTCAACAATTGGATAATTGTTAATTGACAAAGGGTTTCCCAAACTTGAAAAAATCTCTTTCAATATCAGTATGGTATTAGAAGCAGTTATTTATCGCATTATGTGCATTACTTTATAGCGGCTATAGTAATTGACTATAACGAAGAGGTATTCTCCTTTTGATAAAGGACCAATAACTACAATGCCCACCAATATTAGGTTCTTATAATTGAGGACTTGTTCACCTTCTATTATGCATCTTTTATTGGGTGCAGCCCCCAAATAATTGAAAACGGTGTTCAAGCTCAAATAGTGCACCATTGTTCCTGTTGAATTACTGTCTATTTCGCCAAGGATTTGACTGAAAGAACCCATTTTTTCACCTTAATTTTATAACTTTATACAGCATTAACCACAATCCACTTATTTAATTTCAATATGTCCAATAAATATATAGATTTTCAAGAAAAACGTACAAAAACCTCTATCTCGCCATACTAATCTTGAAAATAGTACTGACAAAAAAGTTGTTTACGTCGCAGCGCCCAATGTTAATGGATTCGCCATTTGCCGATTCGCAAGTTTCATGAGGAAGAACAAGAGTTAAGGCCGATTCTCACTTTCGTTGCAAGCAACGTGCTCGGCCACAGGCAAGGCACCGGATCGGCAAAATATCTTTCCATGTGATCATATGGTTTTTGTGTGGTTTAAATTCACATTATACGGCAACGTTCGGCAAGAGACGGCCTTTGACCGCGGGGTTCTTCTCAAACAATATTTGCCGAGCGTTCCGTGCACGTTCCGACAGTGTGAATACGTTAACGGTGGTAGCATTTGCGTTCCTAGGATTTTGGGAGTGTTGTGGTGGTAACAAGAGCGAATATGTCGTCTGTCAGAAGAAGGATACTTTTCATTCGAAGAAGATGAAATCCTTATCGAATAGTTAGAGAAAATGAAGTCAAATCATCCCTAGACATTCGATAATATTGAAAAAAATTTGTTGGTCATCTAAAAGTTCCGGGTGCAACGTTGCAAATTCTCCTTCTTCATTTCGTTTTTTTTAGCATTTTATGTACCCAATAAAAGCCTTTCGCTTTCTTGAATTATTGTTCATTTTCAAACTCTTCTCATCTAAAACAGGGCAATTTTTATTAAACGTAGAAGTAGAGAACATTTCATTTCACAAAGCTGAAACCTTATTAACCCACGGCAAGCCTATAGCAGTGTGAATACCCTCAAGAAATCTTGCTCGTGCCGAGCACGAGCCTTGCCGTTGCCGATTCGGTTCCTTGCACGTCTAATGAGAATCAACCTTTAATATTAACTTGTTCGCGCATGCGACATTATTCAGGTTCTTTAGTCGACTTCATTGCAGGGAATCGCCACAGAGTGTGCTGCTGACTTTTGTGGTATGAAAACTTTTCCTGCATTTTCAGGATATTAGTTTTGTTTTACTTTATCACTCTCCACAATAAAGAAACATCAATTTTATGAGGTTCTGTATTAAGGGCTAGGGCAATAACTTTTAAACACAAAGAGCAAATGTCTATAAAACTGGACCCACAATTTGTTTTCCAACACATGCATTCAGAACTTCTTCTCGAACTTCTCCTTCTACTGGGGCTCTAGAATTAGAGGTTAAAAACTCTTAAATTTCCAGAAATTATAACGGCTGCACTCACTTCATATAATACGGTATTCGTTTTGTGGAGTTTCGTGCTCCTGAGCTGTTCCAGTACTTGTGCGCAGCCAATGGCAAGCCGTATTTCGAGCTTTTGAGTTACTCAGGAGCACGAAATATCTCAAAACGAATAGGCTATAAGTGTACATGTACGATATAAATGAAACTGAAAGAATTTTTTTAATATAGTTTAAGATTGACAACATCTACAACTAGACTTACTGACTTGTAACCTTTATATTGATTAAACATGAATATTAGTGGTAAAATTATTGAAATAACGATTGAACACTAAATAATTCAACAAAGATTCCAACTCATATTAATTTTCAGATTATTCGTAAAAATTTCGAGGAAACTCCAATGACTTATCTGTCCAAAACAAGACTGTTACATTTACTACTATCTTAGCTCCGCTTTGATTCTCGCCACCTTGGCGCTGATGTCGTCATGGAATATGCCAATGAAATCGACGTGAAAATATTGGTCTTATGAATGAAAACTATCCAACGTTTAGTATGGGAAAGAAGAAGAAAATATGTATTCTTCTTGATTTGAAGGTTAGAATTTCAAATTCGTAGCAGGTAGCTAGTAATATTTGACGGTATATATATCTCAAGATTTACAATGAATTCTTCATTTAACAACATCTCTCGAGTTCTCAAGATATCAAGAAGACACTTAAAATGCTATTAAAAAGGAAGTAATGTTACCAGAGATGGCGAGGGGTGAGTAATGTTTTTTATTATGGTAGTAGTAGGTTAGATTCCTCCAAGTTGTTTGGGGTATTATCAACTAAAAATGATTTATATCCGAAGTTGAAAGATATTTTATGTTAGTACTTATTATAATCTTTCTTTGTTTTATATATTTGTGTGAAACTACATACCGAACTCAAATTATAACAATTCCATGAGAAATATGTTTCACTTCTTAGAATTGTATAACATTCCTTTTGTTACCTCAGTATTTTATATGACTTTATTGTTCCCAACTACTTATTGCAGAGCTGCAGGTACTAGTGAATCATTAAAAACATTTTTTAGATGCATGGCTTTTTGTAGACTCAATATATGTATTATTTTTACCCACTTTAACTGAGATTAACTTAGACACTGCTCGCAGTTCAGTTTAAAAATATAATTATGACAGTAGTTTCTTAGTTAATCTCAGTTGAAGTGGGTAAAAAGAATACTAGTACATGTCTACTTAGGTTTCATGACATCATATGTATATATCTATTGACAACACTATTTAAAGGGAAACATTTTACCATCAAACAACATTGCATCTTAACTATTGAGATAGTAAATGTAATATATCTACAGGGTTGGGATGAAGTATGGAACCAAGTAAAATATATTTAAACGAAATGGGCAATATTTGTGAATTCAGCAGATAAGTGTAGGGTAAATGTTAAAGATAACAGTGATCGTTATGTCGTTATGTGAATGTTCGAAGGTGATTTATAGACCAAATCGGAGCAGTGTTTTTGTGTTTTTATAGTGGAAATAGTGACGTGAAGATGGTACATTTTTGGAACTTTGGGGTCCCATATCTTCTAAACTAAGACAGACCGCCACTTGTTGGTTTCACTAATGTTGTTCAGGAAGACTCAATGAATATAATGACACCAATCTGGTCGATATCTGCTGGTCACTGTTATCGTAATTTTTACCACTTCATTTATATGGAACCTCCTGTATATATTGAAATAAGTTGTGATGTGTTGAATTAGTACATAGTGCAAAAAATCCCTATACACAAGGAATGGTTGCATGTTAATCCACTTCTTTGAGTTTCTTACATTTCCAATAAAAAACATTCAGATAAACAATTCAATGTTGTGTATGCATAGTAACTAATAAACAAGTACAATATAGCTGTAACCCAAGCTCTTAAACATTATTCAAAGATATACAGGAGGTTCCATATAAATTAAAAAAGTTGAGATAATTCTGGTGCAACCAGAAGGATATTACAACAAGAAATTATACTACATCAGAGGCATTTTGCGTCATTGCACTTACATGCAATATTCTATAAGTGTTATCCTTCAAAGATATTTACTTGGTTCCATACTTTTTTTAATTTTTTGGTTAGATAGAAGTTCAAAATTCTTAAAATATTCTCTCCAAAATGATGGAATGAATTCCAAATAAGCTATTGTGTTCTTTTGCTGTACACTGTACCATATAGCAGAAAAGTCACTCTGTTATCCTCTGCATATCAAATTAGAATAATGCAAAATAGAAAAGATTGGTGTTAGGATTGATATCCCAATTTCTGTTTTGAAAATTTTGCTACTATAAATTTCATTGGCGATTGATTTCTTTGGTGGTGAAATTTACCACTTGTTGAAAAAAAAAAACGAACTAAACAATCTCCGGTATTATTCCAATGTATGTATGGGGATTGTGAAGGGGAAATTCATGATAATGGCTCATTGGTTGAAAGATTATTTGGGCCTGTTTCCATTATCTTAGTTTGTTTTATCCAACGTTTCGGCAAGCATACGCCTGCCATCCTCAGGGTATTCGCAAAATCGAACTTAAAATTCAGCAAATTAATGCGACCAGTTTCTGGCATTAGTTGTCAGAAAAATTGAAATTGTCACTAACATGATTTCTCAACTAAGATAATATACGTAGTAGTTGAATTAGGTTGGTACTTCCTTGATTCGAGTTCGTCCTCCTCAATTCAGAAACATATTATTGGTCTCCCAACATCCTTCATTTCAATGGAGGGCGCACAGATCGGTTTGGTAGTTATAGTCATGAAGGCTGCTTCCTTCAATTTCTTCCTATTTCATCTTTCTTCCTTTGATATTATGGAAGCCCCGTTTCATTTGATATTGTGGTATTTGTTCATAGCATGTTGGACTAGTTTGGATTTTTCGGTTTTTCTCCCAGTTGAGCATAATCTCTTGGTGTTCTTTGATTCTAATCTTGAGGAGGCGTGTTGTTTGTTTCCCCAATGTAGGATCTGCCGCATTCACAGGGTATTCCATAAATACATTCCTCGGTAATTTGATTCCTGTTGAAAAGGTATGATATATGCCACAATAGGTTGTGTGAACTCAGTGGTAGCACTCACAAAATATAATGAAATGTATGGTAACTATATTTAAGGAGGTTTCATATTTGAGTATGAAATAATAATTTTGTCATCCATAAACCAGAATGCTGTTTTTCCTAATTAATCACATTATTGAATTTAGGTATATCTCCCTTGTCGCCGAGAATTCAGAAGATATGTGGCATATTTATAATTCGTATGGAAGGGGATGAGGTTAGAGCTCCTACCATACGCAAACTTAAGAGTAATCAAATACAGGTTTAACAAAACCTATACGCATTCAGTGCATCCTGACTATAATTGTGGAAAATTTGAATATGATGCAGCAGCATGTATGATTCGATTGATGGTTGTAAACTTCAGAAGAACACCTGTATGTTAAGGTAAGATTAGTTTGAATATCCTCACGTTATTTCACTGTAATGATGATAAGATTGATAAGTGTATTTTTTCATTCTGTGACAGTGATAGAAATGAAATATTCAAACCATAATGGTCGCATATTAAAAAACTTCTCTTCTATAGAATCCTATACTCCTTTATCTTTGATTTGTCAGTATCTCTTTGTTGAGCAATTTTTTATGTTCTTTGGTTGGAACATTTTAAGAACTTTCAGATTCTTCATATAGGCTGTATCACACTCACAAAGTACTTCATTATATGGAATTTAAGTTAGAAGATTTTCTTGATCATGGGCATATTGCCACCAATACTTTGTCTGTTCGACATAAGTTTGTCACCCGTTTTTATCATTATTCCGAAATTGAATTCGATATTTAGGATGAAATACCACTATTTAAATGGGAGATGATTAACCTTTAATAGGTCCCAAAGCGGTCTTAGAAGAACAGAGAATTCGGGAAATCATCACTTGGAATGCCAGACCTGGTTTAAAACACCCTCCTGGCCCAAGAGCATGAATTGAGTATTTTGTATTTAAATATTGAAGGTATTTATTCGAATAGTTAAGTCAATTTTGTGAAAACGGCGAGACTGGGTTTTTTTATTGAGGTTTTTTCCTGTACTCTGGTATCATACGCCAGAATAGTATGATACCCCTTTCGCACCAACCTCAGCTAGGGACTTTTTCGTTTCGTGTATTGTTTTTGTGAGCTCTCAATTCAAAAGAATATGTATATATACTTTGCAACTTTTCACTTTGTACTTTGCATTCTGACAAATTTGTAAAGTGAAAATCAATTATAGTACAGTAGTACCCCGATTATATGTGCCA
>JACDNR010000627.1:0-41675 GCA_013421045.1 Propylea japonica
CCATCATCATTTTGCAATGGCTCATCAGGGAAATCCATCCGGCTTCATTTAATTCACTATTATCACCTTTCTCATAGCACAAAATCCTCTTATTAGTGATACAAGTCCAGGGTCTTTAACAGTTTCAAATTCAGTGCCACATAATTCGTAGGTTATCGAGTCAAACAGAAAAGCACCATAATTATCACCAATTTCAGAGTTCCTTCGCCTGAGGTTTTTTTCAATTGTCCCCTTATGAAAAGTGCAGATTCATACATTAGAAACCATACATCTGGTCGGTTAATAACAATTTCAATCGTATCATTATTGTTGAATGATTTTATGAATGGAAGGTATGTTCGATTTTCTACACGAACGATTGAATCATCTTTATCTACCGATCGATAAATGTCAAACGTGTGGTTTGACAACATAGCCGAGCGATTGTAGTCTTCTTATTCTCTGGGATAATCTCGTAAGCTTGCTGCTGCTGCTGCTGCTGCTGCTTCTTCAAACGGTGTTGTTGTACTAATGCGTTTTCCCTAGACTGGACTACATATTTATTATGTTGATATTGGGGGAAAATCAAGACCATTTCCTCAGTTCTAGTCGAACAATAATCTCTTCACCTCGAAAATTCACAAAGTTGAAATCCTGATCTAGTATTGTCAAAGTGATATTGTCAATTGTTCCGCTGCTATTCACAGGTAGATAAATCAAGTGTTGCGGTGTTATATCAAAGCGTATCCTGGATCAACACCAACTGAAAACTCGTAGATAGTGTGACAAATTTTATTGTTGTAAAATGATCCGTGAGCAAGACTGCAATCTATATGAATACAGCGTACTGGAACTATATTCACAGGCAAATCAGACTGATGTTCGACTCCTGCTACCAAATGTTTTGAGAAAGCCTAAAAGCTTACCTAGTGCAATGCTTTTGGTAAAATCGAAAGATATCGACCGATGGAAAATTTCACACTTCAACGTTGTATTGTTTGGTCTCAGGTAAAAGATTTTATCTCTCTCGCTCCTCTCGTTCTCTGCAATCAGGTATTTTCCAAGATAATTTTCAATATCTGAAATTTCATATGTTCCACTAGGGATCTGGAGCTTTTTTCCCCTGATGTTTCTGAATAATATAAATACGTTTTTTCTTCAATGTTTGGTATTGTATTGTATGAATAAAAACCAATTAAAGCAATACCATACTGATGATTGGGATCTAGTTCGATTGGGGGCACAAAATCTGCTGATAGTGTCGAACTACGTCCTTTCAATGTGAATACTGTCGACATGACTGATGATTTATTATCAAAATAACACTATTTATGCTTTATTAATTTTACTCAACAAAATTGCAGACATAATTTACCACAATTGGATGTATTATATGTCTGATATACATTTCTGTTGTAGATTATATCACAACCACCTAAATATTTAACCAATTCTTTCGGAGGTTTCAGATCTCCAAAAGAATCAAAATACTCTGCATCGTTTCCTTCTTTGCTGTATGCTACCCAATGTGTTCCAGGTCCATCTGAACAATCCAAGTTGATGATACCACATTCCTTCAACCTAGAACGTCTTCTTAATAAATCATCACGCATGAATACACCTCGAAAGTTTGGAATTTTAATTTTTTTTGCATAATCAACCAACTCATGGTCAAATAATGCTCTATTGGGTAGCTTCGCAATTAGTTTTTTGTTTTTTAACAAAGAGCCCATACCCTTCCTATATTTTTTCACATAAAGACCATGTCCTATCGCTTCCATCGCCTTGTTGTGACGTTGATGTTCAGCCAACTTTTTGTTTGCGTTTTTGGCATCGATAAAGGTCTTGACAACAGCACTTCCGCCGCCAAGTAAGCTGCCCAAAGTGCTCAAACCAGCAAGAATTGGCATCAACGGCAATATGCCACCTGACTTGAATGGAATAATTCGAGGCACTATGATGTTCTTCTTCCCCCCGGCTTTTTTGATAGCAGCTCGGGCTGCTTTTAATGCTATCAATGATGACTTTTTTATATCATCATCACTTTTAGGTGACGTGCGCAACGCCTTTGTTAAGGGAACTATTAAGCTTCTCTTGAACGTCTTTTTCTCTTTGAAACCCATTCCTAGCTTGCGTTTAGCTTTCATTACACCTGCAACTATGAGTGCTGCAGTTTTTTCACCAACTGAAGCGTTTCTTGATTTTACACGTTGCCAAGCCTTATGCTCTAGAATTTTATGCTTTATGTCTTTCCGACAAATCTTTTTGCTGTGAATAAAATATATCGTGTTCCCTACAACTCTCATCGAGCGGGTTGATACCTCTATCGCCCTCCTCTAGACGTTTTTCCAACTTTGTACCAGGTCCGCAGAATTTGTAGCCACCGGGAATATGCAGTTCAATAGGTAACTTATTAATGAGTGTATCAACAAGACCTCCTCCCTCTCTAAACGTTAGCATATTAATGAGTTCAGAATAAAGTGCATACACACTTTTATAGCTTATTTATCAAGTGTCGGTCACCATGGAAGGTTCACTCTATGAATTAATTGTGAGATACATTTTCATTGGAGTTCACTTATCTACTACACTTTTACTTTTGACAACTTTATATAGTCTGGGAAATCTGAAAAATGCTTTGTGCTCTAGTGGTAAATTTTTATTTGATAAAGAACATGTGAAATGTCTCAGTTGTGGGCTAACCATAATCTGCATGGAAAGTGATACTTACATGTGCAGCAAAATGACCGAGGAAAGAAGTTTCAACATCATAGAAGGATCAAGATATTGTTGCCCTCTCAAGTGCATTGGTGCAGACCTAAGTGAAGATCAAGTGGATGGATTGGCTTGTCGAATTTGTGAATCTTTTGGTTCTTGTAGATGTGCTTGTATATTGTATCAGTACATGAGAAATAAAAATGAAAAACAATTCAACGTAACATGTTTATTCACAATTTCATTACATCAAAATTTTATTTTTTTTTTACAATTAAATTCACCTATATCACGCATCTCCAGATTCTACATATCTTTCAAATTAATAACAATTTTTAACAATCTATGTCACTATCTTCATCTGCAGAGTCTATGAATCTTTTGGAATGTGCTTTGAAATTAGTTACATCAGTATTAGACACTGAATCATGTAATCTATCACAACATGTATTCTTATCGTATATATCAAAAAGAACAGCATCAAAATCTGCGTTACACCAATATTTTCTATTTCTATACAAGTTATATAGATTGTGGCTGCTAATGTATAAATGGGAGTGATCGCGAATGCTGAACAGTTTTGAATCAAACCTTCTCCTTTTCAATTCTTTAAGAAAAATTTTAAAGCAAATCTTACACAAAAATAAATTAAACTCTTTAATATGATAATAATTTCGCCATATACATAATTCATCCGAATCATATTCATCACTCCAGTCTCGTTTACATAGAATATGGCTTTGAGCTTTACGACTCGTGATAAATCTTGAAGAAAAGAGAGGATACTCAAATGAAGTTGTTTTCTTTGCATAGGTTCTGGCATCCGCGATGATTTGATTCCACTTGTATGCGCTAAATTTCTTCAATATTTCAATTGTAATTATTTCAGGCAAATTCAGACGCATCACTTTGAATATTGAATCAGTATTTTGAATTATTGTTTTGATTGCAGACTTTTGAAGAGAAAAAACCTTTATGGCTGATGTTAGATTCGAGTTACTAAGTTGATGTTTATCTTTTGTTCTAACTGGTGATGTTTAAATTGTTAATATTGGCCATTCTGAAAAAAAAAAAAACAAATTTGCACTTCTCTAAGTTTGTGGTGGTGGTGGTGGTGGCGATGGGTTTGTTTGCAGTGAATAATGTCCCCAAGGTAGGGTGTCAAATGATGAAGAAATCAAGTAGCGTTTGTCATCTTGTGCGCTCAATACTATTTTTGATTGTTGAATCGAATAAATGTCGTGTGCAAAGGATCTTATTGTATTCTGTGATAAAACATGCTGTTCATTTCCTTTGAGACATCTCACATAATCGTCAAAAGTTAAGCAGTTTTTAACAACACAATTTTTGACACCTTTTGATTTCTTGACGGTTTGCCCCCCTTGAACCTTAAAAGAGTACATTTTAGCACGCAAACCGACAAAATGAGTGATAATTTTACCATTCACCTCATCTTTCATTAAACCTGGTACCTTTTTATTCACTAACGGAATGTTGAAAGCATTGTCTTTAGGATAATCGCTAGTGTCAAAATGAGTATAACAATCTTTTTTTATTAATTCATATGGGTTAGAACCTTTAATCTCATAAAAGAATGAGTCCGTATCAATATACATGATTTTACAACCATCGGGATTATTAGGCAACATATATTTGTAGTGGAAGTTAAGCATGCAGACTTTTGAGATATCGAGAATCGCCATACCTATGTATAA
Source organism: Propylea japonica (assembly GCA_013421045.1). NCBI lineage: Eukaryota > Metazoa > Arthropoda > Insecta > Coleoptera > Coccinellidae > Propylea > Propylea japonica. The sequence continues at coordinate 4,410 of JACDNR010000627.1, forward strand.
AGGTTTATTGAATAAGAGCTCATTCTTTTTGAGTTCGATCGCCATCAAATCTTCTCCGAACACGGTACGACTATGGAATCTTGGAGATGAGATCATGTTTTTCGCCCCATAACGACCTTCATATTGATTAACCAGACGAACTACCCGATGTAATCGAATATTCTCCATGGTCTTACCAAAAATAGCATTGTTCGCAAACTTGAACTGGTTTTTACCAAATTTGGTGGTCGCCTTTGCACGAAGTTCAGTATTAAGGTCGATATAGGGCTTCAACCAGGGGGATTGTTTGAATTTCAAAACTTTTTTAATTTTTGTTAATCTCAAACCCAATTCTAAAACAGCTTTCAAATTCCGATAATGAATGATGTAATCTTTTTTATCTGAGAGTGTGCATAGTAATTTGGGTAGCTTTGAACCTGGAGGGACGCTGTGCTCCGGACACACCGGTAGATCTTTATGTAGATCATGCAGATGTTGTGGATATTCCAGATCTACCTGAAGAATATATCCTTCTGGGCTATCATCAGGAACAGTGCTCACATCAATAGACGTATCACACCATTCAAAACCCCCAATTGGCAAATATTGACTCATGGCCCAACCATATAAATTATTTACATCAAGATACAGTAAATAAGATTCTGGCTTTGATGGATCAAAATTTGTCATCTGGGGATTGTTAGCTTCGGATAGTCTATGCATGCAGCAACTGATCCCTCCACGTATACCCTGTTCCACAAACATAACCATATCAACATTTTTGAGCACCTGAAGCCGACATTTGGTGTATAAGAGCATACAGTCCCAGGTGTAACCTGGCATTGTGTAATACCATGCAGGATCAAGTTTGTACGTCTCCAAAGCTGTTTCCGAAAATTTCCATTACGTCTGCGAGTAGGAGTATATCGGTTTTCATATAGAGATCACTATATTCACCTAACGTTTTAATTTTGAATGTTTTCCAAACGGTTTGAGCATGCTGGTAAGTTTCATCATCTATGTGCGCGTCATTTAATTTATTATAAAATTCATGAATCTGTGGAAGTTTTGTATCGTTCAGTTTGTCCATGTCCGTCATGTAGTCATAACAAAAAGTTCCCTTTCTTGTTAGCAACTCAAATTCACTATCTAGTAGGCCAGAAAATTCCTTCTTGAGATTATAAAAATTATCTAAGATTAAAGTAGAGGCCAATTCATCCAAACTTGCCCCCATAAATTTGAAAGAGTCGATAAATCTAAATCTAAGATTGGTTTCCTGATGAAAATATGTGAAAGAAATATATTTTTCTTTATTAATAGGTAGAGTAGTGATCCTACCCCGATGCAAAAGAGATTTTACAATGAAATGACTATCGTAATTGGACAAATTATGAAAAACTATGGGCACAATAAAGAGTTTACGAAAATTTAAATTGCACTGCTGATGTGCCCATCCCCTAAATTCGGAAGAAAAATGGTCATGATCTCTAACTATTACATCTTTCTTGTTAAAACTTTTTCACATATATGACAACTTTTACCAACTTCTCTGGGTGCGCCCGACATTGGTTCAATATGTTTCATATGAGAATGAACAAAGGAAGCAATTTGATCTATTTCATCAGAAAACCAATCCCACAATTCTCACCACGAAAACTAGCGTAACGTGAAAAATTATCATTATATGTACATTTTAAATAATATCCTACACTATATGGTACATGCTCCTGATACTTGAATGAATTTTCACTGATTTTCTTATTGCATTGCCTAAGTATTGATTCGAAGTCTGCGTACACAATAAAGGGACATTTTTGTTTGTAAACAAAATTTCGGAATTCAACATGATCGTAATCCGGAAAAGATACTTTTCCATTATTAAATCTTTACACAACTCATAATGTTCATTTAATTTTATCTGAGACGGAAAATAATTCAAACACCTATCACATATCATTTTTTCCTATGATTTTTCGAGAGCTGGCTTGAAATAAGTCTGGAAAGATCTTTAATCCAACAATAGTGATATTTAATTTCAAAGTCGCGTATATCTTCTAAAGGTGTAACATCATAGTCGCTCAAATTTGGAAAATATTTATCTTGAACTATTAGTAAATTTACATGTTTTTGCGCCAAATGTTGTTGGGTAAGTCTTAAAGGTGACACTGTATAAAATGATTGATTTTCTTTCTCTATCAATTGTAAACCATACACATTTATAGATAATTATTCATTTTCTCAAATTTTGCGATTTGCGATAGTTTCATGGGCAGTTCTAAACCATCAGTTTTTAGTAGTTATGTAATTGGGGGGGTAACTTCTGGTACGTTTACTACTAGTTGCTGCCGGATAAAGTGCACTAATAACACTCCAAAAAAAGCACGCCTCATCATCATTCTGAACGTTAACACATGCTTTTTTTCTCAAAATTTGATCAGGTAGTTTAATGTAAGATGATCCACCACCGTTATTTCCTATTTCAAATTTATTAATTGCAACTTCCAAGTGAATTATTTTACTCAAAGCCCACCCGCTACCCTTGTTGCTCATATCCTCTATGTCGGCCATGATACGATCAGTTATGTTAATATCAAACCAAATTTTCAATTCAGTGGATGAATCAATTGTAGCATTAGGGGTGGTGAAAAATTTCCGATCTACAATTTCAACATCACCATTATTTTTAATAAAATCTGCACAAAAGGTTGTGTTAACTTTCAAAATCGGCATATCTCTCAAAACACTCGAAATTTTTGTTTTAAACAAATGGAAAGCATCTGTCAAAAATGGCTTAACATCAAGATGGGTTAAATTTATAACAATACCTGTTCTTACTCTACAATTATATAAAACATTTAAAGTGCGCCATATTACTCGAGAGCTTCGCCTTTGCCCTAATCCAGAACCTATGTATCTATTTGGAAAACATTTTATGAAACAACGCATTCTTTTTAATTGTGCAATTTTTGAATATATCATTCGTTTCTGACCAATACTAAAGTTGAATTTTTTCAATGCCACATTACACTTATAAATATGCTTGCTTATCATATGTAACCATATTTGTGCATTCGCAGGAGAATGATTTTCTTCCATTGATTTTAATGTTTGTTCTATTTTCGTCAATGTACCTTCAAAACGATTCATTTCTGCGTATAGTACAATAACACCAAAAAAAGAAAAAGTGGAGATGCAGTGATATTGATGAATTACCTTATTTTTCCACAATCTCTAAGGAAATGGCTGGTGCGTTTTTCCTGTATCTTTGGTCCCTCGGAATATCAAGGAATATTTCCTCCTGAGAGCTCGGTCGTATGGGGGCTGTAGTCCTCCGTCAGCCTTTTTGGTAGGAACGCTTTGAATTCCTCAAATTCAAAGACCACCGCTGGACCAAACCTTGTCTTCACCAAAATACACTTTGAAATTGGGTATTTCTTGTCCTTCTCCAACTCAACCAAACGCCTTGTTGGCTTATCTTCAAGAAGAAGAGATTTTCTATTAATTTTGTTTAAATCCATAGCTATAATGAAAATGAATAAGAAAATATGTATGAGGTGTAAGATGAACAGAAACTTACTTTGTTCTGTAGGGATCAAAATTTCTCTAATAAACTACTGCTAGTGCTGTTATGATGAATGTTCTGCTACTGCTGTTTGGAAAGAAAAAATATTCTAATAAATGGATACATAATTTTCTAATTGATGCTTACCCAAGGATCACACTATCACAAATTCAGATGCTTCGGTACAAATGAAAATTTCAATCGGCACGAATGATGATGTGTTTCTATATGGAAATAATAGAAAACTGACTTACGCTAAGCAAAACGGCTGTTTATATAATCAAACCACCCCACCCCAGCCTGAGATCGTGAGTGTTTATTTTTTTGGGCAATCGTACACAAAAGAATCTACCACAATATTGGGATTATCTATTTTATGTTTTAAGGGAAATCTCGAAACACAAATTCAGTTGTTTTTGTTTATGTAAAAGAGTCCGTTTGTTCATGTGTGTGTGTGGTACATACCGTGTTGTAACTATACGTGTGTCTGTGGATTGTGAGGTTTGGTGTGTGCTCTGCGTTGATCATCTTGATTCTTAACTTGATTAGAACGATGGTCTAAATATTCGATTTCTAGTATGATTGAAAGAAGAACATTATTCCGAATATGGATTTATCTGAGAGATCGTTCAAAGAAATAAGGGTGAATGAATGCTCTATGTAAATCCATTCTACTCATATTCATACAATACAATACCAAACATTGAAGAAAAAACGTATTTATATTATTCAGAAACATCCGGGAAAAAAGACTAAAATTTCAGTTGTTTTTGTTTATGTAAAAGAGTCCGTTTGTTACATGTGTGTGTTGGGTGGTCTACAGGTCTGTACCATATGGTGTTCGATTCATCTAATTTCTATGGATTGAAAGAAGAACATTATTTCCGAATATGGATTTATCTGAGAGATCGTTCCAAAGAAATAAGGGTGAATGAATGCTCTCTGTAAATCCATTCTACTCATCAAGAAATTTGTAGAAACTGACTTGAATAAGATATGTCAATTTAATCGTCTGAAAAATCTCCGAATGACATCCCTGAACACCATCAAATAATTGATACGGAACAACAATCACCAATTAAATTAATCAGTCACCTTGAAAAATATTACTTTAAATTCGTAGACACCATCAAAGAATTTGAACAACCGTGCTATCGTCAATATATGAGTCAGCGCTAAGTGAAAATGAGGAAAATTTTGAAGTTACAAACGAAAAGCACTACCTGTTGAACGGCCAGTTCCACCTAGAAATTGAATGCGGATTAGGGTCTGCTTCTCTATACATCGATTGTGGTATAAGTCCAGCGAGACAATTCACACCTGCCGTCAAGCTGAGCTGTAATGACTGCGTGATATCCTTTGATGATTGGGAATGGGAGTCATTTATTGCAATAATCGAAAATGGTTATCAACAAGAATGTGGAGCTACAGTTGTACGATGTACTGGTGAATGTATGATTACTAGCGTCACAAAATGGGGAAACTGCATATATTTCAGTGAAGTTGACTTGAATAAGATATCTCAATTGAATAGACTGATAATTATCAGTCGTCTTGAAATGTTGAAAAATCTCCGAATGACTTTGTATTACTTTAAATTCGTAGACACCATCAAAGAATTGAACAAAAATAACAACAATTCTGTTGAAGATTTCATAAATGCTTTCTGTAGAATTAATCCTTGTGTTCAGAGTTATGCAATTTTAGAATGTATGTACTTTTATAGGGATAAAGTATTGAACGATGTAGATAATTAACATTATGTAATAAAAAATCTCATCCTGAAATTATTTTAGTTAACCACTCAAAGAATATTTTTTTTATAAGGAACTTGATATTTTGAGAACAAAAATCGAGAAAAACATGAAGCGAGTCCTTCTAAACACATATTCCTTCTCGAACAATCATGCGCCACTCTGGCTTTATAACACCAAACACCCTAAATTATCATTGCCTCTGTAGCCCTGGGGGGTAAACGACCCAACTCTCACCCAAACTTCCCGGTTCATATCCCGCGTCCATCCAAAACTTTTTCATCGTCATGGCTGCTGGCACCAATGACGTCATCGTCATGGCCGCCACCACCAATGACGTCATCAGCATTTAATCTGACCCCGGCACATTAAGGGAGGTCAAAGGTCAATTTTGCCCCAGAACGAACATAGCCCTACTACTCATAAGTAATATTATGTATCGAACAAATATACCTAAATCTGACGAAAACCGGATATAATAGCGGAGCTGATTAGCGTTAGACAGTACCGCATCGATTAGATAGAAGAAATGCTGAAGCTACAAACATAGAGAGGTGATGAATCCAGAATTGGTGCTGGTAGAAGACTACGATCCTCCATTATTATAATAGTTTCAGAACATAGCAAAAAATTCCTCCATTCAGTCCACTTCATTAATTTTAATGATTATTGTTTTGAATAATTTCATCATTGTAAGGTGAGTTGATCAATGAGGCCTACCTTATTTAAAACACTCATATCTCCACTCTTCGAAAAAGGTGAAAATTAACGGAAAGTTTAATATTTCTTTATCTATATTTTTGTGTTTTTGCGATATTTATATAAAGTTTTCCTATCAAAAATTCACTTCAAAAGAAATATCCTAAAACCTTAGCCTTAGGCTTTTTCAAAACATGGTCATCTAATAATGCCTATATTCTTGAATCATAGGAATATTGTTATTAGAGTAAAAAAATAGGCAGAAATATATATTCCCGAGCCTTTCATCAAGTATTCTTTTGAGAACCTTGTAAAGGGGGTATTGTCTATGCGCGTGAGAATATTTTTTGATGTTAGATATATTTTAATCTACATTTAACACTATAGGCCTTATTTGCATCAGGTACCTTAGTAAAGTTTTTCTTTAAGTTTATATTGGTATTTTAATAGAAATTGTCCACATAGTTCACAAGCACTATGGCGGTAAATACATTAAACACTATCAAACAAAAAATTTTTGAATTACATACTGTATTTCACAAGAAATTGTATGTTTACTGTATAGATGTTGTAGAAAATGTTTCATTTATTGTAGCTGAATACTTACCACAATTACTTTTGCGGACGAAATGGCAGAAACCAGCTGATCCAATCAAAATTGGAGATATTGTTATGATATGTGAAAAGCAACTACCAGAAAATGTTTCAGTACTTTTTACTTTCGATCAAATTACCGGTTGCAAGATAAATAAAAAAAAATATTGTCAAAATATTGTCAGACTGAAAAATGTTAAAACGGCGACCGTATTTGAGTTTTTGAGTTAATTTCATTGATATTATATATTGTTAAAACAAAACTAATACTGCAAATAGTCGCCTACCACCGTTCATTCTTCACAGATGTTAAAGCTGGTAGCAGTACCAGAGCTTTTTTCTCATTATGTCTTATCAAATTAAAGTGCTTTCTGTTTAGAATGGTATATACCATCAGATTTTATGTAGGCATGATCAAGTTTTCTTTGGAACCCGATCAAATATTTCTTCATCAATTAGGTACTGAATAGCATTTGATACTAACATATAATGTGATTTCTTATAATGATAGAGTTCTCTGAAACGGTTGTTTCGTTGCCTATTTATTGCAAACAAACAATACAATATTACTTCTTTATTATTTGATAGATGTTCACAGGTTTCTGTTTATTTCAATTATGTTATTTCTTCTTACCTGCTTATCAGTTTGAAAAATGTATTGTAAATAACAATTGCGACTGAAGTGTTCATTCAAAATTTCGTTTGTATTAATGAAAACTCAGCTTATCTTTCAATTTTCTTATTCAAAATGAAGTACCTACAACAAAAACTCAACAAAACTTAAAAATTAAAATTAATTCTGTTGATGTGCCAAACATTTCCAAAGCAGTGGCTATTCGCTCCTGCGATCATGCAGTCAGTCCGTTCATTCCATTGCTTCTGCCTGCCTCTCTTTTGCGGCTGCATGTCTTTCCCAAAGATTTAATTTCCTTTATTAGTATTTTTCCTTATTACTTAATTTAGCAGCCAAACCGGTTCTGAGAAAGGTTTCCGCCTCGACGATATGCATCAGATTGCTGCTTTTTTTTCGGCAGGGATGTGGAATTGTTCTGTTGGAATCCTTCTGCAGATTGTTCTATTTCTGCAGAGAGATCAATATCCAAAACAAAATCCTCTCCCATACTCTGGCCGAAATCAAATGCACAGCCGACTCCTGGGCATCAGTGTGTCCATCGATTGACACTGGTTTAACTATCTCTATAATTTTTTTTTCATGAGGTGCTACACCAGTACCGATTGAGGGTCCACCACCTGTGCCCACTGGTTAAGATTTTGACTGGCTGGCCTTCACTTTAGTTCCTAATTTCAGACCTTGCCATGTCTACAAATGAATAATTGAATGGAACAGATTGAAATAGTTTTGCATAATTTCACCTTCCGCCAATTCCTCCAATTTGTATTGGCCCCTGACATGCTATCGAGTTTTTCTGAAATTTTTTTTCGCTTCTTGAGGAGTGAAATTATTTGAAAATTTTTCTGATTGCTCTTGGTGATTGTTCTGCATGAACTTTCGGTCATCTTAGTTCTTTTTTCTGACATTTTGTCTTATTATAATAACTACGAACTGGATTATATGGCTAACAAAACTTCATTAGTCATTCAAAAACAACACAAATGTCAATTGTTTTTCAAAATTCAAATACACTGAATCACGTGCATCAATCCACCAATCACCGTTCGTTCCTGAAACGTCTGGCAGCGTTACCAGATGTTGTCCACTCGTTTATTCCATCGAATACGTTTGAAGAAACGAGTGGTCGTCAAGAATACCACTTCGAGAGAGTACTCGTTGTGAAACCATTCGCATCGATGCCCATACGTTCCAAAAATCACTTGTTGAGATTACAGGCCCAGGTGCCGTGTTCTCGAGAAGTGAAATTCGAAAACGTATACAAACTTCATTGCGCGAGTCCCTGTTTTACCTGCAAAAATGCACACCGCGCAATGAAGTTCGTATACGTTTTGGACTATCACTTGTCGAGAATACGGGCCCTGGGGGCGATTCTTGAATTATGTCGTGTTCGCGATTCGACAATTGTCGACCAACTTCCCTGCTAAGTTAGTCGACATTCGTCGATTCGCAAACACGACATAATTCAAGAATCGACCCCCTGGTACGTCTCTTCAACCAAACCGGATCCCACCGGTTGAGACGTTGTAAAGCTGTAAGTTCCTGATATTTATGTTTTATGAGGGGCTTGACCTTGAGCTTCCTCTTCAATATCCAGAGAACACTGTGGTCGCTTGCGCTGAGTTCCTGGGTTAGCGCTCAGAAAATTTTCCTGGTTTCCTTTTTATGACGCACTCCTTCGATTACTGCTGGTGCCGTTGCAGTACAGCGTCGTCCACCATCGTATCATTTTTGATGCTACTAGTTTCATTGTATCGTTGGATAGTGCGACGCACAAGTTTCTCGTTTAATTGTAGTTCTGGTAGACCTCGCCGAATTTCAATATTCAATGTTCCTTCCAATTGGAGAGCAATGACCGCAAAGTGTCGAATCCATCGTCTAAATTTGAGAATTTTTTCTTTTTACATCAAAATCACTTTGAGAGTTCGGACTTTATAGCAGTAAGATGGAGACGGACACTTGAAAGGTCAGACCCGGTAAGGCTGCTTTTCATGTTCTGTTTGTTTTTGTTGTCGAGTGTTTTCAACCAGGCGAGAGAAAAAAAGGAATTTTGTATATACTATCAAGAATAAACCATTCAAAAAAATATATTAGCCTATTCTAAAAATGCTCCATTATTGGAAATTATGTTGAATAATTGCACGTAGCGGAAGGACAAGAATTCCTCCGTTAGTCATTCTCAGAGCGTGCATGATCTGAATGAGAGAGAGGAAAAAACAAAACTCCCTCAGCACGCATTCATTACATAGTTTACCCTTGACCGCGTTTGAATTAAATATATACTCTAGAGTCTCTCACAATTGCCGAAAATTTCTAGGAAACTTGAGAGGATATATTACGTATAATGGCGGTGGTAATGCAATATTCAGGTGAATTTGCCGACCTAGAGTAGAATGTTGGCGGGGCTTAATCCCTATGCTCTATATTTAATTGTAAACAATCTAAGCTTTCGCACAATCAAGGGCGTTATAATTGAAACACACTGTGGTTTTCCTCTCGAAGACAATACCTGAGCACTCTCCAAATGTTTCACTGCTTCAGCATATTAATCAGTGTGCCGTCCAAGTCTTTAATGGATACAATGAATTTCAATAATAGGTATTCTGAATTATAAAATTTTCGAACCAACTATTTTGACCGAAAATAATCTTTCTATTTGAATGAAAATATATCAAGAAAAAAAATTCGTATAGGTATAATTTTTTCTTATACAGGGTGTTTCATTGGGAAAGGAAAATACTTCACAGGTGCATAGGTGGCACCAAGACGGTTCTAGAGATGCGCTATTTATTGGGTCTCACTGTCTTCGTAGCCGAGATACAGAGTGTTTTATGAATTTTGCCCGTTTCTTCCTGAGGCCGTACCAAACGAACCACCCGGTATATTTTCTTCATATTTGGCAAATATGTTCCTAATTGAGAGCCCAAGCATATCATCAATAACCGCCTCGAAAATCCAGGTCCAGGTCAACAAAAAATTATGAATCGTTTGAATACTCGAAACAACTCCCTGTATATCGGAGTTTTGGAAATCTGTTTTAATGTTCGAAAACACCACTTAAGCTAAACTGAGACGTAAACTTCAAATTTTCGGGCAGAAAGTTTTACTGCACAAATTTTCAAGGTAAAAGTGAAGTTTTTAGGAACTTGTATACCCGAAAGTGGTTTTTTTTCAACAATGAATCATCAACAATATTGAATCCATAATTATTTCAACATCACTCTGTAATTCATTGTCCTATGGGTTTTCCTTTTTATAGCTGTATACCATTTCAGTAATTTTTGAGTTAATCTCTCGTCTCTTCTCTTATCTGCCAAATTTTCAAAACTATACCTGAAGTTTTCAAGAATTTATTTAGTTGCTGGAAGTGCTTAAAGTAACTTTCAGTCTGAATCACCTATGAGTAAGTTATCGAGTACATAGTCATTTTTTTGTGTGTAAAGTCTATTTTCATTCTTTTAGCAGAGCTGTTTTCACTACTGCAAATAATCATAAAATTTCGTATTCAATCAAGTATGTGACAACCATCACTTTGACAGAAGACCATTGTTGTTTAGGATAATTCAGATCATAATCATAGTTTTCTAATTGTTATCAGTAATTTAGTGTTTTGTTGATTAAAAAAAATGCCTTTTACATTTCAAATGAGGAAATGCCGACATTATATCTAATATATAAATATAAGTGCCAATTTTCGTTGTGATTAAATAACTCAACAACGCCTTCACCGATTTGGCTAATTTTGGTCTTGAATTATTTATGGAAGTCTAGGGAAGAATTAAACGTATAGAAAATTCAAAGGAAATCTTGGAAAAGTGTAAAATCAACATTACAGGTTTTTCATTTTCAGTGCCATCTGTAGTCGTTTTCGAGTACTACGAATGCAAGGCAGTTTCCTATTTTTTCATACTCCATATAATCTTTGATTAAATTGTCATAGATGGCGAACCTGTAAAAACTATTAGATATTTCAATTTTCAACGAATTGAAATATTAAAATTACCGATATTACACTTCAGTGTATAATCATCATAATGGTACATTATTGTAATAACTAATCAAAGAAATCTGAAATATTTATTATTTGACCGTAATTTCAGAGTTCACAGAACACTAATATACAGAGTTCGTTCTTCATCACTTCTTTCAAAGGAACGTCTATGTTTCAATAAAAATTCGAGTACAGATGGCATAGAATTATATTATCAACATATTCGCCATCAAATCAAATATATTTTATGTTCTGTGATCAAATCCAAAAATTATGGAATAAAAACAAATATATTAAGCATTATATGGCAGAAGATATTTTAAATCGTATTCGTCATCATGCAAGAAATCCCGATTTGTTGATAACCTTGGAAATGTACAACGAAGCTTTGATAAGATATGTGTTCTACTATTGGAAATAAAGCATTAGAACAATTGGGTATGACCCCACCAAATCGTGAGATACATGATTTGTTTGATCGTGAATTGCAACGTGAGCAGTAGTTCAATTCTAATGATTAACGTTTATTTATACAATCGAATATAACCAAACTGAATATTCAAGAAAAACATGTATATGACACAATCATTCAAGCCGTTTCCAATAATGCAGGTGGATTACATTTCTTGGATGCACCTGGTGGTACAGGCAAAACTTTCGTTGTATCATATATTTTAGCGACTATTCGATCGAAACAGAAAACTGCATTGGCACTTGCATCTTCGGGAATTGCTGCTACATTATAAGAAGGTGGTCGGACCGCACACTCTGCATTGAAATTGCCATTGAATGTACAGGTGATTGAAACTCCAAATTGCAATATTTCGAGAAATTCTGCTATAGCAAAAGTTCTTCGATTAATGTCAATTATTTTATGGGATGAGTGCACAATTGCGAATAAAAATAAATTACTAGAAGCATTTAATCGAACAATGCAAGATTTACAGGGTAATCAACAGCTTTTAGGTGGTGCTCTGTATTGCTGTCAGGAGACTTTCGTCAAACATTGCCTGTCATTACTCGATCAACTACTGTTGATGAAATAAATGCCTGTTTGAAGTCATCAGTTCTTTGGAGATATGTACGAAAATTGACACTGAATATTGATATGCGTTTTCAACTAAATAATGATGCAACACAATCCAATCTAACAATTGTTAGAAATTGATGATGGCAAAATACAAATGGACAGTACCAACGGACTGCTCGCCATATTACTGGTAAATCAAAAGGAGAAGTGTGTTTGATACCGCGCACGATACACAAACACCGGTATGCCGACGCGCATCGAGAGTGACGTCACTGGGAACATTTCCATAGCATTTGCCTGATTGAAGAGAGAGAAGAGAGAGAGAAGAGAGAGAGAAGGGAGAGAGAATTGATTAGAATTTGTTCTCCTAATGACGTAGATGGGTAAATGCTCGCGCCGGACGAGTTTAGACCACGAATCTGGCATACCGGTGTTTGTGTATCGTGATACCGCGTATCCCTATGATTCCAACGGATATGCCATTTGAATTCAAACGGTTACAATATCCCGTGCGTTTATCATTTGCGATGTCCATAAACAAGGCCCTAGGGCGAACACTTCACGTTTGTGGTATGAATTTGAAGGAATCATGTTTTTCACATGGCCAACTTTATGTTGCCTGTTCCAGAGTCGGTACTCCCAATTGTTTATTTATTCATGCTGAAAATGGAAAAACAAAAAATATTGTTTATCCAATTGTTTTAGACTAACACCTACCATAGTGAGAGTACCCAATTCTTTTTAATTTTTTAGTTTTTACTCCTTGCAGTCTTCATCATTTAGAAGGCATTGGCAATTGGAATCGGACATCGTCTTTAGAATGTTTTACCTCGAATGTATATAATATAGTTTTTACTCTTTGTCATAGTTGAGAAATAACATTTAATAGTGTATCTTTGTGTTTATTTCTGATAAATATAATATAAACATTTACATTATGTTTTTGTAGTGAGTTTTGATGAGCAGTTCCATACATTCGAAATTAGACTAAGTAAGAAATTTTATTTTTTTGTTATATTTCTAAGTTTATTACTATGCCTTATACGTAGCGAAGCACGTACCGGGCAGCTAGTTTGTTTATGGTTTTTGTGCGGGAAATTGAGTAGAAGCTAAAAGGGAGTACGAAAGGCGATTTCCTGACCGAAGAATGCCGAATAATAAAACATTTGGGAGAGTTTTCAATTACGCACGAAGACATGGGCGATTGCCAACAGTAAAATTTAATGAAAATTTTGAAAGGAGACATATCGCGATGGAAGGAAATATTTTGAATGAAGTTTGAAATAATCCCCAAATAAGTACAAGAAGGATTTGTAATGCCCTTAATATTTCTCATACCACAGTTTGGCGTAAATTGAAAAAAAAATCGCCTTTATCCTTTTCACATTCAAAAAGTACATATAGATTAGAGAATACGGACAATATTCCTAGAATGAACTTCAGTAGATGGGTACTAGGACACCCTCAAATATTGAACAAATTCTAGAAATCGCATCATAACTGGGCAACAAATAATCCATTTCACACAAGACAGTCTCATTCTCAACATAAATTTTCCGTTAACGTATGGTGCGGTGTTTATGATAATAAAATAATAGGACTTCATTTTCTTCCTGCACGTTTAACTGGCGAAGTATACCTGGAATTTCTGGAAAATGTGTTACTAGTTTTGCTCCATGATGAGAATGTGAACACTGCTGGCATGTACTTTCAGCACGATGGTGCATCGCCACATTATACAGGGTGATTTTTTTAAGTGTTTCATTAGAAGTTTCGAGGAAGGAATTGTAATACAGATTCAAGACTTTGGATTTTCGTTTTAGAGTACATGAACTTTAATTGTAAAATATTTTCAATAGGAATATACTTCCGGTTTCACCGGAAACGGATGTAACTTCGTTATTTCAAATGCAACACCCTGTATATTTATACATATTCGAATTCTTCGTTAAATTCTACACTGATTTGATGTATGATATGTGCAACCACTCAAGCGGTTCTTGAATTATAGCCTGATTATCAAATTTTTTGAAAAAAAGGTTGTCACAAATTAGTTTCCATATCTTCAAAATCCCTCATTACAAGATTTTCTTTGTTGCGAAAGTAGAACAAAAGAAAGTACACTGATACCGTTTGTTGTATAACTTATGAGGAAATAATTTACAGGGTGTCTGAAAAAGAGCCCCAAAGTGAGCCTCAATGAAACTATGAAATCTCACTTTTTTCAAATGGCAACCCTATAATTTAGCAATTCCAATCGATTGCCCGTCAAAAACCAGTTATAGTGTCCCGAACATTTCATGCCTCTAAAATCAGTATTTTTGCCGTTATTCAATAAAATTCGAATTTCACGATTAAAGACAGGTTTCGCACAGTTTGTAAGCTTGCATGTTTGAAGTAGGCTATGTTAGGAACTGTCATTTTAGTTTTTCTTACAGATCAAGCACTAAGAAAAAGCAATAATAATTTCACTGGAATGATATATCAAGGGTATGTTCTTTATTTGCGGCAAATGTAACAAATTCCTAGAAAAGGTAAGTAATTAGAATTGAACGAACGAAATTCACATTTACTGACTTTAACGAAATCAAAATCAAAATTCCTGTGCAACCTGTCTGATGGAACCTCTCGGATTTGCGTGAATATGTCCTAGAATATTATTTGATTTTCTTCATTATCTGTTACTGTATTCACACGATTCCGTTTTGGGTTAATGCTTCCACTACGGAGAAAATTGGTTTGATGTTTCCTGAACTTCGATTTTGTTAAAGGTGGTAAATGTGTATTTCTTCCGTTAAAAGTTCTGACTGCCCTTTCTAATATTTTGTTACATTCACCATAAATTAAGAACATATTCAATACTTCACTGTTACTGAAATTCATATTTTGCATAGTGCCCGATTAATCAAAAAGTATAAATGACAGTTCTCTAAAAATGCATTATGAATCAACAGACATAGCCTTCTTGAAAACTTTTATCCTAATAAATCTATGGTTAGACTAAGAAACCTTGATTCAATCCTGAAATTCGAATTTTATTCAATAACGGCAAAACTAATGATTTTAGAGGCATGAAATGTTCGGGACACCCTAACTGGTTTTGACGAGCCATCGATTGGAATTACAAAATTATAGGGTTGCCATTTGAAAAAAGTGAGATTTTATAATTTTATTCAGGCTCACTTTGGGGCCCTTTTTCAGATATCCTGTATAATATTTCCTCGTAAGTTATACAAGAAACAGTATCAGCGTACTTTCTTCTGTTTCACTTTGCAAAAAGAAGTTCTTGTAATGAGGGATTTTGAAGATATGGACACTAATTTGTGACAACCTTTTTTTCAAAAAATTGATAATCAGGCTATAATTCAAAAACCGCTTGAGTGGTTGCACATATCATACATCAAATCAGTGTAGAATTGAACGAAGAATTGAAATATGTATAAATATACAGGGTGTTGCATTTGAAATAACGAAGTTACATTCGTTTCCGGTGAAACCGGAATTAGATTTCTTTTGAAAATATTTTACAATTAAAGTTCATGTACTCTAAAACGAAAATCCAAAATCTTGAATCTGTATTACAATTCCTTCCTCGAAAACTTCTAATGAAACACTTAAAAAAATCACCCTGTATAGGTTAATCGCCCCCATAATTGGCCTTCAAGATCCACTGTTTTGAATCCCGTCGATTATTATGTCTGGGGTCACATGAAATCTTTAGTTTATTCCTCTGAAAATAATACTCGGGATCAACTAATCAGAAAAATAGAAGAGGCTAGCCAGAAAATTAAAAAAAATCCAAATGTGATTCGGAAAGCAGTTCGAGATATTCTTAAACGAGCAAGAAGATGTTCAGATCAAAATGGAGGCCATTTCGAGCAGTTTTTGTGGTTATTTTTCAAATTTTTTTTATTGTTATGTTTTTTTGTTCATAATTGTTTCAAAATATACGATATCAAGCTGATGCAACTCAATTCTCATTAAAGAAAACCAATGTGAAAATGAATTACAAAGTATATTGAAATAATTAGGTATTTCAATATTTGAAAAATTCATTGTAAAAAGTCACTTCAAACCACTTTCAGATAACCAAGTTCTTAAAAACTTCACATTCACGTTGAAAATTTGTGCAGTTAAATTGTCTGAGCGAAAATAGGGGAAAGTGGGGCAGATTCATACACGGGGCACTATCATACACTACCGATATCTGTTGTTAGCCGCACATCAAAGGAACGACTTGAACATGTATACGTAGCTTATCTATGTGTGTGATGACTCACTAAGTTTGAAAACAGTTGATGTCAAACGCTCGAAGAGGTGACACGGCAAGTGATTTGGCATCGCCAAAGTAATTTTTGAACCTCAGTTCGAACCCATTTTTATCGATAGAAACTGTTTTTTAGATTATTCAGAATTATTTCATTTGAAAGATAATGGGGTCAAGTTTGTGAATTGATATGAGAACAATGATACATATGTTTGGTTTTTTTTTCAAGAATATTTCTAGTTCATTTTCTCGTGGTGGGGTAGGTTCATACAGTCGTGAGCGGGGTACATTCATACTGCATTAATTTGCTCTACTTTTTCATATTAGTTTTTGGAACTGAATTGAAATCATAATATTGTTCTATAGAAGAAATATGGTCAGCAATTACAGGAAGAAAGGAACTAGGATTGGAGAGGTGGAAAAACAGGCCATATTGAAAGCTATCAATGTAGTTTTGAAAAACAAACTCTCTTTACGGAAATCAGCATCCGAACATGGCGTTAATGCACAAACACTACATGGAATTATTAAAGAATTACACGAAACAAAAGATCCTGGTATAGCAAAAATCGTGTATTTGAATCGAAATTTTCCTGTATGAAAGTGCCCCGCATGTGGGGTACATTCATACATTTTAAATTTTTTTTGTAACTCTAACAGAAAGTCGCACAAGAGCATTCATACAAATCACATATTTCTAATATATGGCCAGATAGTGAGACTATTAGTTTGTGATGAATTGATAGAGATATCGATAACAGGAAAAATTCTATAGGATAAAGTAAGAAAACTGTATGGAGGTACCCCATCTTCCCCTACGTCTCGTTTTAGTTTTCAGTGGAGTTTTCGAATATCAAAACAGATTCTCAAAAATCCGATGTACAGGGTGTTGTTTCGAGGATTCAAAGGATTCATAATTTTTTGTTAACCCGGACCTGGATTTTCAAAGCAGTTTTTGCATAATACGTTTGGGATTTACACAAAAAAAAGACTATGCTCTAAATAACTAACCCATAGATTTATCACTAAAAGTGATTTCAAATCACCTCCAGCAAACCAAATTCTTAAAAACTTCACGTTTACGTTGAAAATTTGTGCAGTAATGAGAAGCGACGAGAGATTAACTCACAAATGAAAACTGAAATGGTATACAGCTATAAAAAGGAAAACCAACGTGAAAATGAATTACAGAGTAATGTTGAAATAATAATGGATTCAATATTGTTGATAATTCATTGTTAAAGTCACTTCAAACCGAAACCACTTTCGGGTATCCAAATTCCTAAAAACTTCACTTTTACCTTGAAAATTTGTGCAGTAAAACTTTCTGCGCGAAAATTTGAAGTATACGTCTCAGTTTAGAGTTAGAGACCCAATAAATGGGGTATCTCTAGAACCGTCTTGGTGCCACCTATGCACCTGTGAAGTATTTCCCTTTCCCAATGAAACATCCTGTATATGCTCGTGAGTTTAATGCAATTCACAGTGTAGTGTGCCTAACGTTGGAATGTTAAACAGATATTTCTCAATATTGCGTACACAGCAGTTTACCCATTGTCTTATACAGGGTCTTCATAAATGATTGTAACAGAGCAGTTGGCTTTGGATTGCAGAATACCAATCTCTAACCAATCAGAACATAGCATGATCACAGAATTCTGTGGTTTGCATAATCCAAAGCCAACTGCGCTGTTACAATCATTTATAGAGACCCTGTATTAAGTTGGACAGATAGAATATGCATTCATTAGTTAATTAGTCATTTATCATACTAGTAAGATATGAGTGTACCTAGGTAGTTCAATAGATAGTTTTACAGTAAAGTGTTCTCCCATAAGGGCCCCACTCACTTCGTTCTTCTCCGCCGTTTTTAACCGACGGTTAAAAACGGTCGGGTAAAACTGCCGCAAAAACGAAGTGTATGGGCTGAAAACGGCGCACTTACCCGTCGTTGCAAATTTCAGACGAGGCCTGATTTTCGTCCGTTAACGTTCCAACGCTTCGGGTAAACACGAGGTGTGTGGGGTAAACAGTTAAATCGGTCGCGCATATTTCAGAGACAGTGGCGAACAGGACTGGTGGCGATAAACAAACTTTTTTAATTGTTTACTGCTGATTGTTAACTGTTTGAAAACAATGTCGGATCTTCGGCAGTGGAACCGGGACTTTTGTTGAAATTATTGAAGTGTACAGGTCATTTCCGTGTTCATGGAAAGTAAATCAGCGGAATACTTTTCTTTTACAGCAACAGCCGCCGCCACTGCTAACAGACACTTACGCTCCATCGTGATTAACTGCCGCGAAAGAAAACTGAAGTGGGTGGACTTTACCGACAACGTTCTTCCTTCCAACGTTTTTAACCGTCGGTTAAAAACGGCGGAGAAGAACGAAGTGAGTGGGGCCCTTTAAACCATAAGTAACATCCTCGTTACTACATGGCGATAGGTGCGTCAAGTTGGTGACACACCCCTCGAATTTTGGTATCAAATTGTTTTGAGAATTTTGTGCCCATTTTGTGCCAATTTGTGCTTGGATAAATAATTCAAAATTGTGCCGTATGTAACGAATTTTGTGCCCGTTCAGTTTTCGAGATATTAAGTGTTTTAGTTGTGAGGAGCGTCAAGTTGGTGCCACACCTGTCGAATTTTGGTATCAAATTGGTTTGGAAATGTTTCCTTTTTTGAGATATTTCATTTTTTTTATGAGTGTCACCAACTTGAGGATAATGCCGCTAATATAGAAAAGGCTATCAGTGACGAGTGTTGTTGTAAATTTTTCGGTTGCTTGCCCATTCCCTGAAACTTACTTCAAGACGCTCTGTGTTTGGTTCAGCCCATCAAACAACTAAATAAAAACAATCTTTTCCCACTTCAGTCGTGACAGTCTGTCCAATTCAAAATTGATGAAATTTCAAACACATTCTGATGTGGAATTCCATAGAAGTTGATCAAGGATATCTCAACAAGGTGGAATCCCACCTTCCATATGATTGAACGTTTCATAGCATTAGAAAATTCTTTACCATCAACAGTTGGTATTTTGGATGAACGCTTACCGCAACTGTCATCAAAATTATTAAAGAACTTTCCTGAAATTTTACAAAATTTCGAGGGGACCAAAGAGGTATTGAAGAATGATTATGTTGAGAATGAGTTGTTTGTTTTATTGATATTCTATATCGGTACACCGTATGTTTATTTCGTAAACAAAAATATAAGTTTAAAATTTTTCATCCAAGGATTCTCGTTAACATGTTGTTTTTTTCTGTGACGGGAAAAAAATGTGACATTTTATGTCTCTTGACAGGTCACAAAGTATGACTTTTTACGAAATTCCTTTTTTCCCTGTCAAAAAAATGATTCTCTATGTACCGGGAAAAATACTCACTTTTTTCCCGGGGAAAAAAGTAATTTCGTAGACAGTTATATTTCTTTCACTATTAAATGGTCGTTCTTCCTGTCACAGAAAAAAATAGTGTATTATACACGGGAAAAATATTAGATTTTAGCTCTCGGCTTTTGTCTCCTTCCGCTACGCGTCGGGAGACAACACAACCTCGAGCTAAAATCTGATACTTTTTTCCCTTGTATAATAAATAACTATTATTCCCTTCATTTCAGCAGTAGGTAAGTTCTATCGTCCTGAATTATGAATTATTCGCTCCTTGATTTTTGCACCATGAAGCAGAAAAATGCACGGATCAGAGAGAAGACAAGCAAATCAACCACGATGAACGAGAATCGAGTAAGGATTGGTATAGCATATGTTTTGGAGTGGCGGCTTGTGACAAAATAAAATGATGAGGCACATCAGAAAAAAATTATTATTACAAGGAAAACATTAATCTTATAAACTCTACTTGTCAGCTGCATACTTATCATCATGAAATAATCATTACTGATAATTTGGATTTTTGAATCCAATACAAATCTTCATCTTATTATGGCTATTATACTGATAATTTTAATTTTAACTTTACTTAAAAAATCATTCGGTATTAATGCTTCAACGCAATGATTCTAGCATTTTATTGTTTGGTAATTGCCCTGTGATAAGTTTTTCAAGTCACTTTAACCAATTTTTCACTAAACCCTATCGGAATATGTATTATTAACCCGAATATGCAGTTTGCCGATGAAACGAAACGAAACGATCGAGTATCTGTTTTATTGAATCGTTATATAGCTCATTATGGATTGAAGTAGAATATTACTAATATATAATTATAACTGAGGATGTGTCAACATATTCGATAAGCCTGTACTTATATATAATTCATCAACTCAATTATTATATTGAGTTGATTATTTCAAGGGAAAAGGTCGTCGAATCATTGAAATTTGGTTGTTTTCACCTAATGTCTGCCAGTTCAACAACTCATACTTAAAATGTTCACAAAAATATTATGATAGGAATTAACGCTCGTCTTTGAATTCTGCTACATCTATTCATCTCACAGGAATAACACAACGTGAACTTGGTGACTCACATGAAAAACTCGAAATATCTCTAAAACGGAACTGGCACAAAATTCATAATATACGGCACAAATTATAACAAATGGGCACAAAATTCCACCAAACAATTTGATACCAAAATTCGAGGGGTGTGTCACAACTTGACGCTCCCCACAAAACAAAACTCAAAATATCTCGAGAACTGAACGAGGACAAAATTCGTAAATACGGCACAAATTGGCACAAAATGGGCACAATTTATCGAAAGAAGAAAATTTTCGAATTTCCACAAGTGTGTCACAACGTCAAGTTGGTGACACACTTGAAAAACTTGTAATATCTCGAAAACGGAACGGGCACAAAATTCATAATATACGGCACAAATTGGCACAGAATGGGCACAATTATCGAAAAAAAAAAATTTCATATTTCCACAAGTGTGTCACAGCGTCAAGTTGGTGACACACTTGAAAAACTTGAAATATCTCGAGAACAGAACGGGCACAAAATTCATAACATACGGCACAAATTGACACAGAATGGGCACAAAATTCTCAAAACAATTTGATACCAAAATCCGAGGGGTGTGTCACCAACTTGACGCACCTCATGGCGATCCTGATGGCGAAACCTTGGAAGTTTTTGAATATTTAATGGAGAGTAAGGAGAAAAGTAAAAATGGGGTCAGGCCAACCTTATCAAGAAAAAGAAGAGATTATCACCGCACAGGCTGGTAATAGTGGTGGCCAGAGTAATGGACAAGTCAGCGAAAAAATTTCATTCGAGAGGTATGTGAATTGGTAATCTTCCTTCTGGTTATAGCAGCGGCCGTATTCTACACTTTCAACATCCTCGTTACTACAACAGAGCACCAAAGCGAGATTATCGTTCATAAGCCAAGTGCATTGCATATCACTCACACCGTGCGTGTCGTAGATGTGTGTGAAGTTGGCCCAGCACTTTTTGATTTCCGAAAAAATATTTGTTCTGCTGAATTGTGCTAGGTTTGTACTGCTTTGTGCTGATAATTTTTTTCTTATTCCAAGTGGTTTTCGAGATATCGTAGAGATTCGATAATCCGGAGAACGATAATCTGGATATCTTTCTAGTCCGGATCGGCGTCAAGATTGTATTATGTTCTTATAATACAGATTGCAATATTCAGTAATCCGAATTTTCGATCGTTGCATATAGTCTGTTCACGAAAGTTTGAGCGCATAGTAGGCGTTTGTTTATTTATCTGAAGTTGGCAGTATTTGGTGCCATAACGTAAAATAAAATTAACGTTGCCGAATGTACCCGGCCTCGTCCGACGAGCTTGCAAGTTATCAGAGAAGATTTTGACATCATTGCGTATCGATCTGACAAGAAAATAAACAACATAATCTTAAATTTTAAATTGTTGTGTAAGGTTTCTTGGCTTCTTAGCACTCAGTTCTTGACCAGTAAACAATTATTTACTTTTCCATAAATTATATTTTCATTCCGACAGATGTTTCGGCCGTATATGGCCTTTTTCAAGGAGAATACAACAATCTAATAATTTTATTTTCGTCAAAATTCCATTTACATAGTTAAAAAACTATAACGAAACAAATTTGTACATACAGGACACAAACAAATGACATCGATAGGATCATGAATGAAAATCTAGTTGCGAATGCGGAGAAGCAGAGAAGACAATTGAACACCTGATAAATAATTGTTCCATATATAAATTTCAGGATGGCTTGAGAGCTATACATGAAATTACCGAGTCGTTTTTGAATTGGGTTGTTAATTTTAAATCGATTTAATAGAGTTTTAATCATTTCATTTTTCTGTTTCTTTTTTCTGCTTTGATTTTTTCGTTTCAGATTCAGAATTCCGAAGGCATCCTGGAGAGGGTTATCGTTCATTTGGACTGAATAAAGAAGAACCTGAAATAAATGCCTATACTACTATATAAGTATACAGTAACCAATGTAAAATCAAAAGAATCTGATGTTATACATATTTCTTAATAGAACAAACACCTAATAAATATTTAAGGATTGCATACCACACAAAAAAGACAGTAATCCTTTCAGTATCTGCCTTTACAACAAAGCTATATTCGAAATATTTTTAGACTTGTAAACTATTGTATGCTCTTATGTGTTTCCTTTTATAGAAGCTGTGTGCTAGAACTAGATAACTAACAATATCCATATTGGTAATTGGTGGAGGCTCTCCATATCAACAGTGTATATTATCTTCTGCTGATACCTGTAAAAAAAGAAAGAAATCCTTTGCGTTCAGTAGAGAAAAGAAATTATGGGATATCTTGCATACCATTTGCCAACTTCTGGATTTTCCAATATTAACGATTTTAAATAAGCACTCTCCATCTTAAAATTAGAAAATTGTCCGTCTTAAAAACTACAAAACACCTTTAAACCCCACAAAATGAAAAGCAAACCGTTTTATAATTAACACTCCTCGAGTTTCTGAAAATGAATTGCTACTAACACTTTACTGAATCCAATATTATCTGACTGTCGCTGCCATATTGACAGCTAAAAGATCACGTGATCTGAATTGCCTTATTAAATATTCCCTGGAACTTTTCAAGCAGTAAAAAACTTCTGACGAATATGAAAGAGAACAAAATTGAAAAATATACGCAATTTTATGCATTTGCTCTCCTTAAGTAAACTTTAACATCTACACTAATTGACACTACTGCAAAATCTCGCGCTAAATATCTGAAAATGGCATTTTCAGGATGATAACTTGAGAAAATCGAACTTGACTTTTGAAATGTGTGGGGACAGATGAATAAACCCTAGATAGCACCAATAGTTTATTACATCTGTATCTTATAATGTGAAGATCAGTTATACTTTTTGTTACTTCGTTTTTTATATGGAATAAAGTTGTCCGAACCTTCTCATTTCTCTGCTTTTTTTAGGATGAAGGACTCATTGACCCATATAATGAAAATGAATGAGTGAGAGAAAGTAGGATAATATCATACCCAAAATTGATGCAGGAGTTAGATGACATTATGCCAATGACTCTCATACTGGGTGTCCATTACTATCGAAGTATGTCTTCGACGAAATTGGTGTCTCCTCGAATATTCAATCGATATTTATTGAAAAGTTCGAAGGTTATACCAAAAAAGCAACAATCATTCCGTAATAATAACCATGGTGTTACAGTAAAATTAGGAACCGAATTCGCCTACTGAAAGTATCCATGTCTCTGAGGTTAAAGTGAGTTGAGTATTATTTTGTGACTTTTGGAAAATAAAAAAATATTCTATGAAATTCTGAGAATTCGGTACATTGGCTGAATGCACCTCTGTTCAAAAGATTCACAGATTTCAATATTTTCTGTGTTGACATATCTGAAAAATTAGAATGGATCAATAGATTGTTTAAGTTTGAATGATTGGTAAGTTAAATATGGAAATGGCCAATTCACATTATTTACAAAGCAAGTCATCATAAGAATCTCGTAACGAATATGTAAAAATCAAATTTGAAACTACAGAAAGCCATACCATTCAGTAATGTATTCACCAGGTTCACCATACAGCCATTATTATCACCAAAACGAAGTTTCCATAATACACTTCGATTCCAAAAGTATTTCTACTTAT
This sequence comes from Propylea japonica, assembly GCA_013421045.1. Lineage (NCBI taxonomy): Eukaryota > Metazoa > Arthropoda > Insecta > Coleoptera > Coccinellidae > Propylea > Propylea japonica. The sequence continues at coordinate 29,002 of JACDNR010000627.1, forward strand.
CCGTGCTGTTTGGGTCCCACACATTAATCAATTCATAAAGCTCTTTTCTCACTCTCGAGCTACCTTGTTTTAAATAAGGCACTTATTGTAAGGTGAATTATTCTGGCTTTATTCAAACCGAAATTGAATCATTCTCAAAATCCCGCTATTAGTATTGAAAAAAATTGATTAACTTTTCTGCCTTCATAACGTAACTGAGGTAACTAAAGTAATTTACTCAAACATAACCTCAAAAACACAGTCAGTTCCAGAGACACAGAATGTTGTTTAAATTATATGTTTAGTTCAGAATCATAGAATTCTGTTTGTACGTTCACAGATGAATAACATTTGCTTTAAATGATAATTGATTAAAATGGAAGTTTATGTTTGAATTTGATAACTCAGAAAAACTTAAGTGTTCCGATTTCCAGGGATGGCATAGCTCATTATAAAAGTTTATCATGATTATATGCTTCAATCTAGGCCAAATTGAAAAAATTGATGAAGATATAAAGTGTCCCATTTGACCTCAGATTTCTACTGTTAAAATATATGTATAAGTCAACTTTGTATGTACAGGAAGGACCAAATTCGACACTTCCCAATGGAAAGACCAATTTCTTACAGATGAAGCCATAAACTGATGTTGATGCCTGATGACAAATTTTTATGAAAAACTGGTTGAATCCTCAAGGAAATATCGATGACTGCTCCATAGTTACAAGTTGTTTTGAAAAAAATGGAATTTTCCGAATACTGATGCATCTTTTCTTCTGTTTTTTCTTAAAATTTTTTTTAAAACATAACCTTTATAACTTTTTACAATTAATTCAATTACTTTAATTATATCTTTCGCAAATCGATATTCCATCAGATTTTTCAGTGTTTCATTGAAATGCGACATCTTTCATATTTTCGCACATTTCGAATGGTCGGTGGTGTGATTCCTGATCCGCCGAGATTTTTCAGCGCCACAAGATGTGCACAGGGAGCACCCCTTCACCGTACTTCTGGTAACAGCGAGAACCTATGTATTTCAGAAGTCCTTCTTCTATCGCGCATGAAAACTCTGGATTACCAGCCGAAGTCTTTCAATCGAAGTACAATCTGCAAACCATCAAGTATCTATAAATAGACACCTCAATACGTCTTGGGATACCGATAGTTTGTAATAGGGATATTCCTTCTCCCAAGAAAAACATAAAAAAAGCAATTCCGAATATTATGTAGCATACTTGATAGTTTTCTGGAGAAATGCTGGAGATATTCAGCATTCAACACAGAAGGAACAATAATATAACCTGCAAGAAATGACCATTAAAAAAATTGAATCGAATGACACCAGTGTCGCAGCCAGAATTTCCGTTCGGGAGGGGCCCGATGCAAATATTCAGGGAGAAAAACACCGAAAAAGAATACTGTGATTTCTATCTTTCTCTTTCTGGCTGATGAAAAATGTCAAATTCACAATATCTTTCCTGAAATCTGGTGATCATTTATTTTCTAAAATGCGTTTCCAATATACAGGATGTCAAGGAAAAAAGTACCACGCATATTGTCACGCAATAGAGGGCCATAAATATGAAAAAAAGTCTCATGAATATATGTTGGAAACTGCTTACTTTAAGAAATACAAGGTGTTAAAGTTTCTTTTTTTATTTGATTTTTTTATAACTTTGGACGAAGAGGTAAGAATTGAACAACATGTGATATACGGGCTTTGTATCATCCAAATATCCTACTAGTTTTCAGATTACTTATAGAGGACGCCACATTTAAAACAACCCTAATTCTTTTGGCTCACACTGTATATCATTCTGGAGTAGAAAAAGCGATCCCTCTATATTTTTTCCTTCAAAAAGGTATACTTTAATAAAGTCGCTAGGTTCAACGGTTTCCGGTTAAATGCATCGAAAAGTAATGATGCACGCAAATTGTCCAGAAGCGCCAAAGTATCTTACTTACCATAACAACCAACAGCAAGGAATTAAATTAAAATCTCAATCAAAAACACAAAATAATGAAAATGACAGGCAAAAAGGTTAGGGCTGACAAGTGTAGGTTTTGTGGGGAGGAGAAAGAATCAAGAAACCCCCATCATCTAGTCATCGAATGCTTTGGCATTGAGAGCCTAAGGAGAGAATGCCTTGGGCGAGAAACTTGGATTTCATTAGATCTCTGGAACTGGAAGGGGAGCTGTGAAGAGTGTGGCCAGAACAGCTCTGTAAGGGGGCACAATAGACCTTGAGATCTCTCAACTGTAACCCCTTTTTAAACTAAACTTGGGTTGACTTAAATGTGGAGAATTATTATGTGACGCTCCCTATTAGTAATCTAAATACTAATAGGATATTTGGATTCTGCATCATACAAAACCCCCGCATATCACATTTTGTTCAATTCTTACCTCTTTGTCCAAAGTTATTCAAGAAAACACCAAATAAAAAAATAAACTTTAGCACCCTGTATTTCTTAGAAGAAGCAGTTTAGGACATATATTCCTGGGATCTTTTTCCATATTGTATGGCCTTCTATCGCCTGGCACAATGCATGGTACTTTCTTCCTTGACATCTTGTATATGTGCACCTAGTCTCATTTTCAAAGGTAAATCATTATGTTTTTGCTGGAAAGCAGAATCAATTAGGTTCTGAAAATTGACAGTATGCATGAATACCATTCAGCTATTTTAAATAAAATATTGAAGATGTGCTTGAATTCAACCGTATCTACGAAGATACAGGTAGAAAAGTTTACATGCAGAAAAATCTAGGGGGGGCCCGGGCCCCTCGGGCCCCCCTGGCTGCGCCTTTGAATGACACTGAATAAATCTATTTACAGGAATGAAAATGAAAAATATTTCTTCATTTGAGAAACATAAAATGTCCATCGGATCCGAAAGGACCTATCTTTGAAATTTGTCAAATGTCATAAGCGTTGTTTCATTAGGGGAAGGGTGTACAAAATGACACAGTGGGGTAAAATGACATAGCGCTTGTTTTTCCTCAAATCGACGTGCAATTGAGATCAAAACTGAATAAGATTTTGTAATTAACATTCAGTATTGATTGGTCAATTACATGATATAAACGACAAAATTGTCTTTTAGATATCGAAAACCCTTCAGATCTTATAAATAAGAGGTCGTTTCCTTTAAAAATGCGTTTTGCTTCGCGAGTGACATATTGGGGTAAAATGACATGGGTCTAAGAGGGCAAATTGACATACCATATGTGTAGATGAAAACACTCAACTCCAAATTTGGAAGAGGCTTAGGGAGGAAATAAATGAAGAATGAATATTTTAGTAGAGAAAAAAGGAAAATAACAAAAAGATTCCCACAAAATTGGAGCCAGATGAAGAAAAAGCAGCCTTATCTTCTGAACGAGAGGGAAGAAAATTTTGCGTGCATGTATTGTACAAAACTATACAAATTATCCAAACAGGATGATATTGGGCTAGAGTGCTGTTTATATGGGTAGTTAGCACATGACTTCGTCGGCATAGATGAAAATGTGTAGTGTGTCATTTTACCCTCCGGGTGGGGTAAAATGAATTTATGCTCTCCATTTTCGTTATCATCAACTATAAAACAATATTTTGTTTTATGTCGGAAATGTCTTGTTTATATTAAAGCTGAAAATATGGGCTATGTTTTTGTTCGACAGTTTTCAGAACAATGCGATTTTTTCATTGAAATTTTCAAAGTTTTTCAAAATGTATGTCATTTTGTACACCCTTTTCCTAATATCATACATAGCTTACTATTGTTGAAATCAATAAATTGAAAGCTAAATGGCTCATTATTTATGCTTTTCATTTGTAATTGTTATTTGAAGCTCTATCGAAATGTGCAGAAATATATAAAAATGAAAATTTTCATGATAAAATCTGATGAAACGTCTGTTTGCGAGTAACATATTCTACTTACATCTTCGGATTTTATGTGAAGAAATCCTGAAAAAAAATTTTTCAAAAGAAAAGTTTCAGCAGTATTTCGAGAATACATACAGGGTGTTTCATCATAAACTGGACAAACATATATTTTCGTGTAGAGGACATCGGGAGAATCATTTTTGCCTTATACAACATATCCCGTTTTCGAAGCATAAGCGAGATACAGGGTGTCAAACGTCATTTTTGAGCAAGATTCTTATGAGTGTGGTCAGTTATGTCATTGTTTAAGGTTAATGGTTAATGGTTATGCATAACAGTTAAAGTAACGGTTTTTGGTCAAATCTCAGTATTTTTGGGTCCTCTATTCAGAAAAGTTGACGAACTCCGAAAAAAAATCTACAATATGGCGGAAGACCTGCAATGTTCCTAATTTTTTTTGCGGTTGTCAAATTAACTTTCATTTTCTGAATGAACACAGTTTTCTAAGAATTTCTGTGAAAATTTTTTTCAAAATCGAACACAAATTTTTTTTACATGTCTATAGCGATGAAAAATTTCACTCGAAATGGATGAAATTTTGTTAATGGTACTATGAATTATCAATCACGAATATGAAAACAGAATCGAAAAATATCGAACGGTTTCGTTACTACAGGCATTCAAATATTTCGTTCAGACCTCTGAAATAATGAAAGAAAATTTGTTTTGAGTTCTAGAGTCCAAATAATTAAATTATTGGCATGTCCAAACATTCCAGATGAATTTATTAATAAAAATTCAGTGAAACTTAGTTGGGACTCGAACCGACGTAGGTATTAAATAGGGAAATGGCACTGTTCTAGAGATAATAATATTCGTTGCCAGGCAAAGGTAGTTCGTAGTTCATAGAGTTTGACTACTGGCTCAATTATATTCACTGAAATTCGAAAACTAGTCAAACTCTATGAACTACGAACTATCGTTGCCTGGCAACGAATATTATTATCCTTAGAACAGTGTCATTTCCGTATTTAATACCTACGTCGGTTCGAGTCCCAACTAAGTTTCACTGATTTTTTTTTTAATAAATTCATCTAGAATGTTTGGACATGCCAATAATTTAATTATTTTGACTCTAGAACTCAAAACAAATTTCTTTCATAATTTCAGAGGTCTGAACGAAAATTTGTATGCCTGTAGTAACGAAACCGTTCGATATTTTTCAATTCTGTTTTCATATTCGTGATTGATAATTCAAGAAGTACCATTGTACAAAATTTCATCCATTTCGAGTGAATTTTTTTCATCGCTGTAGACATGTAAAAAAAAGAATTTGTGTTCGATTTTTGAAAAAAAAATTTCACAGAAATTCTTAGAAAATTGTGTTCAGAAAATAAAAGTTAAGTTGACAACCGCAAAAAAAATTAGGAACATTGCAGGTCTTCCGCCATTTTGTAATTTTTTTTTTCAGAGTTCGTCAACTTTTCTGAATAGAGGACCCAAAAACTGAGATTTGACCAAAAACCGTTACTTTAACTATTAACATAACTGACCACACTCATAAGAATCTTACTCAAAATGACGTTTGACACCCTGTATCTCGCTTATGCTTCGAAAACGGGATATATTGTATGAGGCAAAAATGATTCTCTCGATGTCCTCTACACGAAAATATATGTTTGTCCAGTTTAAGATGAAACACCCATGTATACTAATATACTCGGGTACTATGAAACGGTCATAATATTAAAGTGCAGTTTTCACTATATGATTTTTCATGAAATTTGACCCTCAGACAAAGAGATTAATTTTTGTCAATCTTTGCTGGAAATAGGACATTCCATTCAGAAGTGCCGGATTCGGCGCATCCTGTATAACCTGAAACTGAAGTGAGGTGATTCGAAATATCCAGCGAATTATTCATCTTGTAGGAAAAAACTGTTTATGACGGTTTCCATTCCAACAGGAGATTTTGCCTGTGATGAATAGACTTTTCATAGTGAGATCTTCCTGAAACTAATTTTTTTTTAATTGAGATATGATTCGAATGATCTTAAAAACTATGACAGCTCTGTCATTAAAGCGAAAAACGTAAATGAGAAAAAAAACAAAGGAAGCAGAGAATAATATTAATCGATTAATATCAATCAATGTTAAACTTATACTTCGGTGCTTATATCGTAAACTTTCAGAGAACATTCGATAAAGTAAGCTCCTATCATTCAGAGCTATTTTTTATACTGATGAGCACCGATAGGGCGAAGCAACTATCTATTGATTCTATGAATGATAATACCTCCTTGTATGTTTTCTGGTATTTGATGGAATTAACTATGAAGTATGAGTTCAATATTGGTTGATTATAATCTATTAATATTATTATCTGATTTCAATTTTTTTTCCTCACTTGAACTATTCATGTTAATCTTTTCTTCCTGTCGATCAGAATTCAGCAATGTTTGGTTTTTATGACATAGAAAGAGCTCGCATACAGAGGAAAACCAACTTGATCACATGGAATTTCAATACATATCTGTAACATAATACTTGTTATATCCTTATTATGAATTATGTAAAATTAAAGTAAACGGTACATCGCGAACTTTTAATGATAAACAATTCAAGGTCAAATGAAATACTGATCCAATACACCTACTCTGTACTCTGTAATAAAAAAAGCTCATATTCGAAATTTTCAGTACTGATGCAGCTTTCAGTGTACTGTTGAGTTCGTCGATATGCTGTTGTATTCGTGCAAATATTACTGTGCCGTTCATACCTGAAGTGATGATGATCTGACTGAATAACTACTTCAGTCGTGAATACTAGTTAATTGGATTGCAATGCAACCGATGGTAGAGAGATCGTCTATCAGGACACTAGAGGAAATTAAATGAACTAATAAGGCATGCCAACCTCGTACAAAAATAATGAAAAACGTTTCGCCATCATAATATTGAATACAGAAAAAAATTATTCAAAGAAGCCATTTATATTCAAGTATAGGGTGGGCCAAATTCAACAATTTTGAATGGAAAGTACCATTTTTAACAAAGATGGACAAAAACTGATGTTGATGTAAGGAGAATAATCTTTATCAAAATCTCAAGGTGGAAATTGTGCGAAAATAACTATGAGCGTTTCATAATTACTGAGTTTTTCTCGAAATTGAACATTTTTCAATTACTGTTTTGACTTTTCTTTTAATGAATTTTTTTCTGTGAAGAAATCGATGAAATTATTTCTGTAAATACGAATCGAATAACGTTTTTCGTATGAATTTTTTTCTTTTATATGGGACACTATATGTTTTTGCCATTTTCGATTAACTCGAAATAAGAATTACAAATAAATAACTGAAGAACATAAATGACATTTTTCTGGAGCAATGTTCGGGATATTTAAGAATATTTACAGCCCAAGCATACATATCGAAGTTATAAAATTTGAGAGCTCGATATTTTCGCATTGCGAAAATATCGAATAATTTATACATTTTGATTTTTTTTCAACCTCCATCGAAATGTGCAACAATTTGAATACTGGTGTTCATTTGAAAAAAATTCCGTTTGATATGAAGTCCTCATATTTTTGAAGCAATATCTGACATATTCAGCTCTCGAATTGTTTGCTTTCGATAAGGATGCTTAGTTTCGGTTAAGCTAGTATGTACTAGCTTAACCGAAACTTCAGCCTTTTTGTGATTTCATCATAAAATTTTTATGTTATTCAGACACAGAATTTTGAGTGTTCCTAATAGTGTCTTTTTTTCTCTCCAACTTTCCATTTTTCATTCTTTTCTCGAGTGAACCATATATCAACTGAAAATACTCTGATATCTGACTAAATTTATAATCTTGGAGCGAATATTTCAGAAATGAATTTAGAACAAGTAAGTGATCCCTATCAATTGTTGAGCAGTGTATGTGGCCGAAAGGACTGAAGAAAAAACTTGAACACTGAGCATATTTGATGCATTGAATCGTCTTTATATTTCTTAGAAACATTATAGGTTTTCACTCCCAGTCTCTGAAACATAAATAATTAAACAATGATTGATTAAGGTGAAGTGCTCCTGCGAGAATCTTTGCACTTATTTGTCAGGAGCAAATTGGTCTTGAAAAAAATTGTTGCCTAACAGTAAAACTGAAAAATGAAACAAATTAAAAGGATATCGTAACGTTTCGGTTCTTCAGACAAACTCTAAAAATCTTCAGAATTGTGTATGTTTTCATTTGTAATCTGATTGACATTGATAGTTGTCAATCTATAGAGATGTTGATTTATTTGATTTTGAAATTTCCTGATGTCATTTCTTTCTTCAATAAATCAATCCAAATACAATCTATTCCAACAGAACAATTGGCCAAATTATTTACTTCATCTAATAAAATAAAACCTATAAAGTTTCTAAGAAATGCAGAATCCTCCCAGAATATATTTTAATCGACGTCTTTATATTCCCTCTGAAAAACTTTGAGGGGTTTCATTCCACTCGTTTAGCCTTGAGAAGGAACAGAAATATTAGTCAAAACGTCGGCATAACAAAAAGGGTTCAATTTTCCTCCAGTCCTTTTGGCCACTATTTTACTGTTTTATTTATAAAATAGGACACTTTCATAATGAATGATTTTGAAATAACTTTAGGATTGATCAGCAAAATAACAAGTAATTTATAAATTGGGGATTCTTCTTTCAAGTCATATCGAAATGTACAGAACTGTCCCATTACAAGGAAAATATGTCATTCGAATCACTTTCGAAAAGCCGATTTGACGAAAACATAATTAGTCATTGCATTTGGCTCGAAAATTTCCCGAAATAATGTTTTTTCAGAAAAAAAAGTGACAGCAGTATTTCGAAAATCCATATCCATGAAATACCCGGTAAACATGAAGCGGTCATATATTCAGGAGTGGTTCATTGAGGTTCCCATAAAAAATAGCTTCGGACACCGACATCAGATTCTGCCCATCTTTAAAATGAGACTCTGCATTCAAAAGTGTCGAATTTGGTCCACCCTTTACGAAAACTAACATTTTATTTGGAATTTTCAAACACTGAATTAGGACCTGGGAAATTTTAGCTCCCGGCCGGCCAGCTATATACGGCCGCCATTTTTCATTCCACCACGGTCCAACTAAGTTGCGTGATTTCAGGATCGCCTGATACATGAAATAAATGGTAGGCTTATTGAGGATATTGGAGAACTGTATAATATCAATTCAATATACTCATAGAACTATTGATCTAATGCCGACCGTTCATATTTTCTTGATCTCGCAAAGTCAGAATGACCGGCCAAGAAAAAAAATTCTGGTTTATTGTAATGAGAAGCATTAACTATTATTTCACAATTTTCCGCCAAACAACTTTCATTTTAAAGACCCAGCTTCAATAACTGAAATTTAGAAACTCACGCACACAAAACATATTTTCGTAATGTTTGCAAATTCAGAGGGACCAGCTGAGAAAAAAATTAATTTTTTCTCCAACCATCAAAAAATGTTGACTTTTCTGTACTATTTTCAGGTGCAAAAGTCATAAATTCTCTTACCGTGCAGAAATTTGCTCGTTGCTTAGCAACACTTTTAATCCTAGGATTAAAAACGCTACTTTTAATCCTTGGATTAAAAGTAAATGCATTTGAAGTCTACTTGACAATCACTGTCATGATTCTGTGTTCAAATTCATAACCAAATTATGAACGATTTTTCACTAAAACCAATTTTATTGTAATTTTGAGTTGGTTGGAGAAAAAATAGTATATATTATTCGGATTAAAAGTGCCTATTTTAACTCGCAATTTTGCATTCGCTCGGCTACGCCTCGCAACTGCAAATATTGCTCGTAAAAAAAAGATGCACTTTTAATCCTTATAATATAATATACTATTTTCTGTGACGGGAAAGAAATGTGACATTTTATATCTTTTGACAGGTCCCAAAATATGACTTTTTACGAAATTACTTTTTTCCCTGTCGAAAAAAAGATTCTCTATGTAGCCGGGAAAAAAGTACTCACTTCCCCGGGGAAAAAAAGTAATTTCGTGGACAGTTATATTTCCTTCACTACTAAATGGTCGTTTTTGTTTTTTGTCACAGAAAAAAATAGTGTATTATACACGGAAAAAGTATTAGATTTTAGCTCTCGGCTTTTTGTCTCCTTCTTCTTTGCGTCGGGAGACAACATAACCTCGAGCTAAATCTAATACTTTTTCCCTTGTATAATAAATAACTATGTTTTTATTAAAAAACAGGCGTTAATTACTATTTCACAAAAATTCACTCTATAGACACAGCTCCAAGAAATAAATTGTAGAATCTCCAACTTTGCGTGATTGCCGTGATTTCGTGATTTTTGTAAATTCAGAATGACCGACCAAGAAAATATTATTTGTTGATTAAGAAGACAAGCGTTAACTATTATTTTATTATTTTTCGACAAAAAATATTCAAAAATATGTCACGAAAATATATTTAGTCCGCTTGAGATCCTACAGTTCAGTTCTTGGAGATGGGCATAACAAGTGAATATTTTTTGTCGGAAAATTGTGAAATAACATTGGCCGGCGTTTCTGGGTAAGCAAAAATCATGAAAATATGTTCGGTCCACTTGAGATCCTACAGTACAGTTCTTGCACCTGGACCTTAAGAGTGAATATTTTTTGTCGAAAAATTGTGAAATAATATCGGCCGGTTATTCTGAGTTAGCAAAATCAAAATAACGAACAAATGTTCGGTCCGCTTGAGATTATACAGCTTTTGAAGCTTGGCCTGAAGAAAGAATATTTTTTGTCGAAGAATTGGGAATTAATAGCTAACGCCCGCCTTTGGAGTGAACAATATTTCTTTTTCTTCGCGCGTCATTCTGAATTGGCCAAAATCGCGAAAATAATGACCGGCATTAGATCCGATGTATCAAAACTTTTGTATGGACCCTCAATATTCTATGAGAACCTCAAATTGATATTATATAGTTCATCAATATCCTCAACAAGCCTTCCATTTGTTCCATCTATCAGGCGATCCTGAAATTACGGAAATTTCGAAATTTAGTTTCACAGTTGTGGAATAAAAAGTGCCCGTGGAGCTGTCAGCAGGGAGCTAACATTATCAAGGTGAATTATGGAAACCAATCGATAGAGTTGAAGTTGTAGGTGATGCCTCGAACAAAATGATTGTTGACTTCGACCTATACGCATCCCAGAGAATTCATATAATAAACAGAATACAGTCAACCACTGGGTAAGTACATCTTTAATCAGCGCAACGCCTTCAATCGAAGAGTTCATTATCTCAACAGCTGATAGTATGCTGTTAACTATATGTATCCATTGGCAGGAGTGTAAGTGGAAGTCAACAATCATTTTGTTAGCGGCATCAAGAACACTTTTCAACTCTATTGATCGGTGTACATAATACCAAATATAAAAAATCCGAAAACAATTCTTACATTGTGACTGAATTCAGTTGCCTTATTTGAATCAGTTATTTCTGTATGTAGGTACGCTATCTCTTTGTTGTAACAAGCAAAAATAGTTCAATATTGCAGTACAGGGTATCCCATTTTGGGCACTTTTACGGGATATCTCCGTTATTTTTAACGTAAGCGGGATGCGGTTTTCGCGACAGTGTGCTACTTTTTTGTGAAACTAAAGATGGCGCAATCAGTTTTTGCATAGCTCTCTTAGTTTTTGCTCTACAGGGCGGAAATGAAAAGTATCACTTTTTAATCACCTCCCCTATCTCAGTTGTGCTTAAACTTGGAGAAATGGTTGAAACGCATTCCTATAGATTTTTTTCCGTAGAATCCAGTGGCGTAGTCAGTTTTTCAATTAAACTTTCCGTTTTTGAGTTATTGAGCAAACATATGTTTTTTAAATTGGACACCCTGTATATTATTTTTTATTCTTATCAAGCACAAACTCAGCTTTTCAAAACATAATTATTTTATGCATTTATTTTCAAAACCAAGCTCAGAATTCAAGATTTTGTAATTAAATTGTCAATAAACTAAGTAGTAGGCTATGATTGTTCATTAAAAACAAAAAGTAAATGTCAAGATTTCCTTAGAAATCGAAATAATGTTAACATAATATCTATATCACAAACAAGCATGTCATATTTCCGTAATTTTCGTAAGCAGCCGTAATGAGAAAAACTTCAAACTGAATCATTAATTGATATAATAAATAATAAAAACTGAAAGAACTGTAAACTTTTGAACCAACCGACAAAGCTTTGACATTTTTTTTGTTTTTAATAAACAGTCATAGAGCCCACTACTTAGTTATTCACAATTGAATTACAAAATCTTGAATTCTGAGCTTGGTTTTGAAAATAAATGCATAAAATAATATGTTTTTGAAAAGCTGAGATTGTGCTTGATAGAATAAAAAATAAATACAGGGTGTCCAATTTAAAAAAACATATGTTTGCTCAATAACTCAAAAACGGAAAGTTTAATTGAAAAACTGACTACGCCACTGGATTCTACGGAAAAAATCTATAGGAATGCGTTTCAACCATTTCTCCAGTTTACACAACTGAGATACGGGAGGTGATTAAAAAGTGATACTCTTCACTTCCGCCCTGTATAGCAAAAACTAAGAGAGCTATGCAAAACTGATTGCGCCATCTTTAGTTTCAAAAAAAAAGTGGCACACTGTCGCGAAAACCGCATCCCGCTTACGTTAAAAATAACGGAGATATCCCGTAAAAGTGCCCAAAATGGATACCCTGTACAGAGTTAGAATGCCTCATTACTTCATCTTGCTAACTCAAGTATCTCAATAAACGATTTCTATGCTCAGTGG